>JBAMJV010007261.1:0-48152 GCA_037951105.1 Echinarachnius parma | reverse complement strand
TTTTTCGTTCCGTGCGCGCTACGCGTGAAAAAGCGCGCGCGCAAAATTTTGAAATGCTCGAAATGACCTGAAACGTATGGAAAATTGGTTCGCGGGTCGATTTGAGAATTTTTCAAGGATTTTTAACCCTTTGACGCGCGCGTACGCGTCCCGTCGTTGTCTGTACGACTTGGGTGCGACATTTTTTAAATAGCCCTTGCTGGCCTTAGCTTTCCATTATACAAGATTTGGTTTAAAATATACCATTACGTAAGAAAGATATCGGCTGTTGAAATATTTCACAAAATGGCGTCTCTATGACGTCACAGGGTAGTGACGTCATAATCATTACCCAGGTGCACAATTTCGGACCAAGGTCTATAATATTCACCAAGTTTCATTATCATATCCCCAGCCAAATTTTACACACACGACACACAAAAAACTGCGAAAGAAAAAAAACAACATTATAATTGCTTCCACAATTGCGGTATATTTAGAGATCGGAACATGACCACGGAAATGACGATGCGTTATCAAATGTTGTCGCATGATAGTTTGATATGTTATGAACAAGATCTTATCGAGATCGAGTCTTGTAACTTGACACGCATTATATAAACAAAGCCAGAGATGATCGTGACGTATTGTGCGATTGTGGAAGCACCCCGCTGAGTACATAACAATAGGTGATACGCTATACGTATCACCTAATAAACAATCTACCAAAGGGGTTATTATTAAAGTACGTAGACCTTTTAACTTTGGAAATGGTCTTAAACCCACTCGCTGCGCTCGTGGGTTTAAACCATACCAAAGTTAAACTCGTGCATCCAATTCGTACCGATCCACTCATGCCTGTGCATTATTTGTATACTAACCGTACGTAATTCATATCTAGAGTCATTAATGTATAGAATATCGATCAACACGCAGCAACAGAGCAGGTCATTATCAATCATTGCTTATGCAAGTGATACATATCAATTACGGGATCAACTACAATAAAATAATGTTCGAAAATTTAGCGCTTATGGATACACGAGGAAGAAAATAATAATTTATAATTTTCATTGTAACAAATCAAGAAGATCGCCCGTTGAAAAAGAACGAATTAATAAGTATGCTAAAATCGATATAATCACATCACCAATTGTGAAATAACAGCGGCCATGCAATACTGAAATGATTCATAACTGTAATACGGATATTGTTTATACTTTGGAAGCTTCCTACATGTTTAGGCGCGAAAGGTTTTCTATTCAGCTGCCATGGTGAACGTCTCGTGACTTTGTTTGGGAATTCCCAGTCCGTTTACCATTGCGACATACGTTACGCTGACATTAGGCTGTATTAATTTGTATTCGACGTCTATTTCAGATTAAATGCAAAGAATACTAACCGGGACAGTAGCTAGGTTGTGTGTGAAGAGGGGGGGGGGGGGATGAGTAATTTACAAAAGTGGCCCGAGACCAATCATGGTCGAGACCGAGACCACTGATTAAGTTATGTAAAGCCTAGAACAATCAAAAGAGTGGACCTTTCTGATCTGTGAAGGGAGGGGGGTGCGTAGGCACCCAACGCACCCCTGGCTACGGGCCTGCTAACAAATACTGTACATAATGAACATGAACTTGGGGGAAGGCCCATTCAGCACTGTCTTTATAGACATGGCTGGTCTTCCATGGGGTCCCATGAAGACAAGTTTAAGAAACAACGAATTGTAACAATGTTTTCTTTTGCATTAGAGAATTATTAATTAAATTAATACATATAACAACATGAACAAACTAAACCCATCAACCTTCAATTACGCCTGTTAAGAGTTTTCTCAGAGAGGATTACAAACAATCGGGAACAAAAATGCCATCTCTTATTGAAAACAAAGATGGTTGGTTGTATTTATGTACAAAACAATTCGTTTAAGAAATTTTGTTCTGGGTTTTAGGTATTATCAATTTTCCGTTTGATCTTAGTGAATTAATTATAATAAAACAATTGAAAGTAGAGCTATGTCATTCAAAACCATGTACATCATCGAGTTAAAAATGTTAACTTCGCCATGCTGTAATGATTTTTCACTTCGTTTTAGTGCGACACATGATAAGCGAACATTCAACAAAAAACCTGGTTAATATCTTATTTCAAGATGTGCTGTGAACAGAGTGTATTATGCTGTTAGTAAATACAGTACATCACTGCCATGTAACATTTTGGATGTTACATTGCAGATTCAGGATGATAAAACAGGTGTTAACTTCTTGCTGTCTGGAAAATCATGCAATATTCCCCTCGGGATTTTAAATGCTGTTTCGTGAAGCAAATAAGTCCCTCGACTACGTCTCCCCTCAATAGCATTCTAAAATCCCTTGGGAGCTGGAACATTCCGTGCTTTTCCCTCCACCACCAGTAACAACTGTACATTATACTATTGCAGGTTAGCCTATCATGTTGATATTATAAGGTATAAGGAATGATACATGGGCAATGTGCCAATGTAAGCGACTGATACAAACGATTCAACAGTGTGTAAGTTCTAACCGTAGGTCTCCTATAGTATAATCCATGGTTTTATATCGATAGTTTCTGACGTGTGTGTAATATGCGTGAAGTTGACGTGACATGCAATTCATTACGTACTCGGGGATCCCGAGACTCTCGGAATCTGTACATACTGTCACTAGGTCTACCCACGATTACACGATCTCCGGCCGGCCTGCCGCGTCCGCTTTGTTCGCATTTGCTGCACAATGGAGTAGGCAATATGAAGCTCTGTTTCCTCATCAAAGTTTGCTTGATATTTCTTCTTCCTAGTAGAGCAAGAAGTAAGTAATATTACTGAAAACATCACGTTTACCAGATAAGGTATTCATCAGCAAGTGAGGAAGCTATATTGCGGGTTGGCTGTGGAAAGTTGTGTACTATATAAACCACAGCTTTACACAATATTTTATAGCAACCATTTTACAAAACTAATGTGCTATATGTTATATGCTGGTTGATATTGTACATTATGATTATTCTAATATAATGCAATTTATAAACAAATTTAAACGGTTGTTCTTACTGAGCAGCATAGGCGTAGGAGGCGACGGAAGGGGAAGGGGGGGGGGGGGCTGGGGCTGGGGCTGCAGCCGCCCCCCCCCCCCCCCTGGAGTTTTAAAAACGGTCATATTCGGCAAAAAAACACACAAATTCGGGCAAAACCGTCCCATCATATTTATTTAGCATAACCATCTCGTATTCGGACGAAAACGTGTTATTTTTGGACTAAGCCATCAAAATCTAATTGTCGGGCATTTTGCTTGGCTTGTCAGGCTATAAAGGAGGGAAAGAAAAATATTCAGGGGCCCCCCTGATAAAAAAAAAACGTTCCCCTATTGAGCAGTAAACCTTTATTTATTCGACATACAGTTATAGGATATATACATATAAACTGATATTACAAATGGTCAATGCACATTAATGGAACCATGCATCTCCTAGGTAAGATGTATTGAAACAATATACACATGATGCATAGGCTTGAGTGGGTCGGTAAGAATTGGATGCACGAGTTAAACTTTGGAATGGTTTAAACCCACGAGCGCAGCGGAAAAAGAGTTAAAAGAGTGCATCCAATTCTTACTGATCCACGAAATATGCATGTGCAGCATTTGTTTTATAAAATGGGCGCAAAAAATGTGAAAATCAAACTTTTTCCAGTAATGGCTTAATGGCTAGATTTACCGACGCATGGCTGCAAATTTACCGACGCATGCCAGCCCTATAAATTTACCGACGCATGGCTAAATTTACCAACGCATGGCTAAATTTACCGACGCATGGCTAAAATTTACCGACGCATGCCTGTAAATTTACCGACGCATGGCTGGAAAAATTTTCATTTTCATTTTTGTTTGCAGACAATTATCATTGATCCACAAAATATGCCTGTCCACTGCGTGCAGGATTTGTTAAAGTTATAAAATGGGCGCACACAAATGTGAAAATCAAACTAAAGTGAGTCATGTATTAGTACAAACTTTTACATGCTAATTGACCAATCAGGGATTACTCTACCCATTTTAAAATACAATACAACACAATGTGATGTTATAAATAGGTCATATTTAGTGAATTATATACATTGCTTCCAAAATATTATATAATTTAATCACGATTTGATTTTTGTTTTACTACAAAAGGTCGAATCACAACCGAGAGGTATGTGACCGCTACCTGGGGAACGTCCTTTACCCTTCCCTGTCGGTTCGATGGGGACCCTATCGGGGTGTACTGGCACAAGCATGAGGCGACTGGAGATCTTACCACTGACACCAAAATAGTTGTGACGAATTTTCGAGGCTCGAAGATTATTAACAACACAAGATACGACATCAGCGATGATTACTCCATGGTTATAAAGAATGTAACGGCTGAGGATGAGACTACCTTCTCCTGTGAGGTGGCCCTTGTTGAGGATAACTATGATGGGAAAAACTACACTGACGTCAGAGTTATAGGTATGTATTGATTCGATTAGGGTACCTCCAATACTTTTAAGTTGAAACCGACTTCTATTTCGTGTACTTCCATAACATGTTGATTTTATTGTAATGCAGTTTTATGACCCTCATCGCATTATTATATTGCCCATTGATATATAATTTCTCCCGTCCAGATTTCTTTTTTCTTCTTCTTTTTTTCTTAATTTGAACGAGGTAATGTTCTACTCGCTGACTCAAAATTAAGTTTGATATATTATATTGTGTCCTCTCATCCATAATCGTTATCTAATGCGCAAATCTACTTCCTGATCTTCTTCTCAATCACACATGCATTTAGCTGATTGTATTATTTTCTGTGCCCCCGATCTCTCACTTCTTCCTTGGAATTGTCTGTATTCATGGTATTTTGACCATGTTCTCATATGTTTGTCATCTGCCGTACTCTCTTCGTCTCATTTTCGTCCATGTTGGCATCCATTTTAATATTTCTAGTTTCCTTTTACAAATGTGTTTTTACTATTATTTAAGGGCCTACAATGTAATACAAACAATGCTTTTTAGTTGATCCCTCTGTTTGAAATATCCATTTCTTCATTTTGAAAATGATTATGCTTGATTTTGATATTTTGTTGGAAACGGAAATAAATTGAAATTGATGACAATGATGGAGGCATCGAAGCTGCTCGCGCACCTTACATCATAGGGAATTTGTAACGTTGTCAAAATCCACACAATACTTCGAACTTTAATTAATGGTTCTCTCATATCCTGATGTATCAATTTTAAATATGGATTAGGTTTCAGTTTTGTTTTCATCATCGTTAAAAATATATCTAAGCTTGAAATTTGTATTTTCTTAGATTTATGATTATACACTGGAAAGCTATAATCAGGTACAAAATGGTGCAATGAGTAAGCAAATATAACTGCATTTTCGCTCTACCGTATTACATCCATTTAACGTGTAATGTTCACAAGTCAATCAGTGGGCATACCAGATCATGACAAATACAGTTTATCAACCATTGATCACTTTTTGCTCATGTCAGCTAGATCCCTTTAAACGAATCATTCTGAAAATAAATGTTCATAATGATTCACCCACCACTTTAGTCAGAATATTATGTCCAGTAGTATAAGCGATATAATTATGGTCTTTGTGATTAAAAGATGACTCTATGTCAAAACCGATACTTACAAGCAACACTTGACTCAATGTCTGTGATTTATTTCGACCTGCTTTCGAAAGCCTTTCATTTTTGTCGGTAGGATCGAGGAAGGAAATACTATAAATAATGGTTGATCGCCACCTGTTGAATATCGTTCTGGAAGTATTGGCCATTTTGACAAGAGAATCATGCTTTGTGTTTGTCATCGACTATGAAATGTATGATGGCTGTAACCTGAACAAACTCACATTATCTTTGTAGAACATATTAATTAAAGAAAATTCGCGACTCAGTTGTAAAGGTGCCATTCTGTAAAAAGGGATACAACTTTTCAAGAGGTATGCTAACAAATGTTGCAGCATTTCAAGAAACATTAGATGCAGAAGGTCAAATTAAATCTAGAAAAATCATGATTTCGAAGGACCTTTAGAGACATGGGAACTAGAGATAGATTATCTTTGTCTTTGCATGCTTTGCAACTAAAGCACATCCATTGCACCCCGTCGTGCCCGACTGTTCTGACGTCACACAAGGGACATGCGAGTACAAGGTCGGCCATGTTCAGGATGAAACCTTCCAGCTGACCTGCCAGGTCACTTCAGTCCGACCAGCGGTCACTCTGGTCTGGTCCGCCCTGAGTGGTCCCGACCCAGAGACCAAGAAGAAGGTCGAAGAAAGCAGCATACCCGGTCTTGATAATGTATACCTCACAGGATTGGTAATCATTAATTATGCATCATGTACGACGGGAATTTAGTGCATGTAAGGCCCGGCGCAGACAGAGCCGACTCGACCCGATCCGACTGGTTTTCAGTCGGATCGGCTCAGTTTTCAGTTCATTTGTTCCATTCATTGCAGTAAACAAAGGGATTTGCCTCGACAGGATTAAATATCCTTGCAGATCCCCCACATCCGCTGTTATACCACACCAAATGTATAATTTATATGTATGTTATCTGTTGAAATTTGTATGTTGTTTTAAGAGATGTTATATAAATTAAAATTGAAATTGAAAACGCAAAGATCGGTAAGAGACTCATCTGTGTGGCTTCGGGGGAGGCGGTTGATGGCAGTTCCAACATCACGGTCCGCATCTCGGAGGCTAAACAACGTAAATATTTAACCCAAAACGTGCCAGTGGAGTACATTCCCGGTGCCACATTAATTGGAAGGCAACAGCTAAATTTCTTTTGGGGATTTTTAAAGTAATCTATTGAAAAGATATTGAAGATTATGTGCACGAACAATAGAGCCACTTACGTATAAAATGCCACCGCACAATACAATGGGCATGATCAAGTACTCAATTGTGCGTGCATGCACAACATTGGCATGCAAGCGGTGGCTTCAGTACAAGCACTTTGCACGTTAGGTGTAGAGGTGATCTACTCAATTCAAACTCAATCGTAAAACGCGCAGTTTGTTACGCACTGGCGGCGGAATCAGTTCTAACTTAAAGGGAAATTTTCCCCATCATCTATTTACCTTTGATTCATTTCTCTACACATTAAAACATAATTTCAGGCAAATGTGTCCAATGTTTCCCCTCTGAGCAAAGGAGGGGCATCATTCAAAGTCAATCGCTGTATGGGCTAATCCCATTCATCGCGTATAGCATGGAGGCTGCCATTATATTTTTTGAAACCCGGATTTTGAATTGTTCGCGCCGAGACGCTACGTCAAACCCGAACAAACAAGATTGGACTCTTTTTGTTAGCTCTCGCAGCTTGCGGGGTTTGTGCAAACACACGAGGCAAAACGTGAGCAAACAAAAAGAGTAGTTCGGGTTTGACGTCACATTTTAGAGCGATCCGAGTTTCATAAACATCAATGGCAGCCTCCTTGGTGTTCGCGATTAATGGGATTATCCCGTACAGCGAGTGACTTTGAATGATGCTCATCCCTTGCTCAAAAGGCCAATGTTGGTCGTGTTTGCATGAAATTGTGTTTTAATGTTTACAGAACGTAATCAGAGGTGAATATATGTTGGGGAAAATGTCCGTTTAAGATATACAGGGGGTATCCCACTGAGCGGTGAACGTTTGCGAATATGGCGAATTTGGGATTCGCCAACTTTTCTGACGAATGTTAGCGAAAATCAAGGTTTGCCTCTGCCACCCTGATTTTTGCCAACATTTGTCAGAAAAGTTGGCGAATCCAAAATTCGCAAACGTTCGTAAGCATTCGCCGCTCAATGGGTCGATTGCATTTAGGAACCATATGGTCATGAAATCGCTAGCATTGGCGAATCAACAAGAACGTTAGCGACACCGTCTTACAACCGTTTGTGAACGTTTGCAACTGTTTTCGAAAAAATAAATTCGCAAAGAAATTTTGAACATGTGCAAAATTTCTTTGCGACAATTAAAACCGTTTGCGAATTTTCTTGCAACCTTTTGCAACCTTTTACGAACCTTTTGCAACCTTTAACGAATCCTGGCGAAATCCCAAATTCGCTATATTCGCAAACGTTCGCAAACGTTCGCCGCTCAGTGGGATACCCCCTTACATGATCTGCAAGAATGTAGCTTTTCAACGATATCCGTAACATAATTTGTCTTAGCAATAATACATACCTTTGCAGTGAACAGTGTTATTTTACTGGTTGAGCTACGGTACCAATTTTATGGTAAGACTCTTCTAAATGCCATTTGTCAGTCTCATAGCAAATGAACACTGTTTACCCAATGAGAAACGTTTCAAATTAATGTACGATTTCATAACTTTGGTTCCGGGTACAATAGAAATAAGAAAGCTCGAAGTGATTTCGAAAAAGATCACTTTGAGAACAATTTCAGTAAAATGATTTGACGTCACACTTTGATATGATAGATTCATGTACGTTATGTCGATTCGGCAAGGGCAAATAGGGTTTAACACTTATCTGTATCGCACTTTGTTTTGCTAATCATATCATTTCAAATGTATTTTCAGCTCGTGGCTTTTCTGGGGGAGGTCTAGCTGCCTTGCTTATCATACCAGTCTTGGCTGGGATCTTCTACAATTTGTATAAGAGACGAATATCATACAAACGTAAGTAATGGTGTTGTCGCCGGATAGCGTGAACGGATGCCAGACGGAAAATTAGCGATATCAAATTATTCAGTCGTGAATGTCGCCTCCATAGCTTCATGCACAGAAATATTTATCCCGATAGAACAACGTACATCGCCTTACAAGGAACACATTCGTCAAACGGACAAGAAACGCGTACGAACGGATTGATAATTTGGCCCCCCAGAAGCTTTTCGTTTTGGGCATTTTGCTATACAGAACTAAAAATGCTGTTCAGATTTAAATAGGAATACAGGGCGTATCAAAAAAAGCGTTACACTTTTGAAAAATCTGTCAAAATTACATTTCAAAATATTTTGAAGATTTGTTCATGTCGATAGATGCCCAATGGTCTCATCTATCAAGTGCCACTAACAAAGCAAATTTTCATTCACGCTTGGGCGAACACTGACTGTTTTTGTCCAGAGTGTGAAGGTTGTTCTACTATGGCATCACAGATTTTGGCAAATTGCCATCTAGAGAGGGCGGCAAACAAAACTTACCGAAATAATAACTTTTTAATTAAAAATCTAAATTTGCTCAAACTTTCACTATTGGGCTTCTAAAATTGTTTTCCTTTCATTAAATCCACATTAGTACTTGGGGAAACTTCCCCTTTAAGTTAAAATGTATTGTATCAACGTCATATCTACGTCACTAAAATATATTTTAGCAAATCGCTATTCCTTTTAAAGTACAGTTGAATATTTTAGTGACGTAGATATGACGTAGATACAATAAATTTTAACTTTAACATTTTAATTTTAAAATCGTTTTCAGAATACATTTGGTTTTACAAATGCTCTCTATCAATGTTGATTATGCAGGCCTGGGACCACCCTTTATCGCCCTTATGTTTAGTAATACCTTTTTTCGTTAAATTATAAGGGGCAGGTACCTCGCCCCCTCCCACTTCGTAACTTTACCACTGGGTCCATGCGACTTTGTATTCAAGGTCTGTTTTGTTTGAATAATAATAGTAAGATACTAAACTTTATATATAATTACTATACTTGTATTTATTTGATATTATTATCTATGTAATATACAGGCACTGTCTTGCTTTTCGACACACTCGTTTGGATGGAAATTCATCTTGGTCATAATAATATCAAATCTTATTTATTATATTTTTGCTGAAAATTGATATATACTTATGTGAAATATTATGCAATATTTTGAATATGTTGTGCTATATAACGCATTTCCGACCATTCATTTACATATTTTTGTAATGCATTGAAGAGATCAAGATCTCAAGATACAAACACTTACATTAAACTATTCATAATTTTATTGTTCGTTATAACAATAAGTATTGTAACCATTACTTGACAAATCACAGCACGACGTTATAAAACAAAATAAGTACAAATTGACACAAATGTTCAAGTTTTCACCTTTTTTCGAAATTAAATTGCACACCAATGAACTTGTTAATTATTGAAAATATTGAGTTAGGTTTCCTCTTAGAAGTGTAGCAACTAGTATACTGGTAAACTAGTACGTGCTATGACTTTACAACAGTTTATTTATCATCACATATATTTTAAATTAATATATAAATTATCATAAATTATTTATGCTTTGTTATATTGTAACTTTTCGAAAGAACAAAATAATGCAAAAAACTTTTGTAATTTTTTGGCATATTTTACACTACCAGACTCGCAACATAAAACCATTTCAATTAAATTAAATTGCATTCAATCACGAGATATAAGTATGTGATCATATTTAACAAAACTCGCACTATCTTTGTATATATGATTTGTAAAAGTTACAATGATATTTGATCTTTGTTTATCATATTGCTGACATTAATTGCTGCATTAGCTCATACACATAGAGCTCAACTGCTTAATCTAACTTTTATATTTTTGAGATACATGTAAGTACAAGAAACTAATAATGAAATGTCAATAATTAATTACCCACATAATTATGTCATTAAATTCTCCTGAATATTCAGACTTCAGAAACCGGTTGTTTCTTTTTATTTGGATTTGCGAAAAGTAACAATTCTCATAATAATAATAATAATAATAATCGTTATACCAATACGAAAGAATATGGTAAAAATATTAGTAGTAGTTGGCTATATTGTAATAAATGCTATTAATATTGTTACAACAAAATACAGTGCAATACAATATAGTTACTGGTACTTATATAGCGCTAAAGTAGTACCAGTAACTATATTGAAACACACAAGGTTTCATAGCACTTTACGTACACAAATGGAAAGTTACAAATTAAATACAGTGCATGATAAGGAATTATAACCATATCATACATACAATTTACATTACAATATGAATTAACATTTGGTCTACTTATTCAACAGGTAGGTCTTCAATAGTTTGTATTATAACGGCAATAACACAACAAATGCATATTTAGATACAATTGCATATAACTGTGCTAGTACTTTCATCAAGATATTGATTATCAAGAAAGGGCATGTTCCAAAATGGACTATAATAGTGACGAACACTGCTCTTCCAGCGGGCCCTGCATAACATGAATGTTACTATAACCCTACTCCATATAAGCATCAGGACAATGGGCCCTTTTCAATTCAATTCTTAACAGTATAACAGTGAAACAGGTCACCAGCAATACAATGTCCAGGATGATCAAGGACGCAATTTGGCTGATGACAGACTTTACTATAACTTAGTTTCAAAGGGCCCATTGTCCTGATGCTTATAAGCAGCTCTCAAGGGATTGACTTGATAATGAAAGGAAAACATTATAATATCTCCGGGGACCATAGTTACGAGACAATAATTCTGCTGGTGCAAAGTGTTACCAGTAGTCTTTGTCTTTTAGGCCAGGCGCAATCATACATGTTGAGAATTCGGGCCAATGTGTTTGATTGCTTAAATCACACACAAAAAAGTACTATACATTTTAGATTAAGAATTTAGTAATAGGAAATGTAAAGTACTGCAAGACATTGTACATTCTTACAAACATCGATACGTAATTTAATACACTTCATAGCACATTATTTTCACCCAGCTACATAGTAACAGAATAAATGCAGTATACACGGTATAATCATTGAGCTGGACAGGTATAGTACACAACTTTGCCTTAGTTTAGTAAATCAAAGGCACAGGGTAATATGATTACAGGGCAATTTGTTAAACACTTCAATTCGGGGAAGAATTATTAAGAAAGTAATCATTATATACCGGCATGACCTATTATTTTCTATGAAAGCGGGAAGTGACTAAACGCTCCTCTGAATATTTTTTTTTTTTTTTTTTTACCAATTGTAGCCGGCACCTCAATATCATGCCGATTACAAAATGTTGTAGCTTTTATCATTCAGATTTAAAGGGAGCGTTGAGTATTGGTATTTTCCGAAGTGCGAAGCGCTAGCGTTCTAGGTCCTCCTATGCTTACCGCGCATGTACAATGTGTATCACAAGCGCGAATTCGCCGTTCGCATCGGCGGCCATGCATCGCGATCATCTTTCGTTCAAAATCTGTTCGGAGTCGCGCTAACACACGGAGAGAAGTCGAGGAGACGCATAAATAACTGATTTTTTCAGCAGAATGGAGGGAAAAACCATAATTTTAATCCAACCGATAGTTGGATCACATATTGGAAAATGAATAGGTGGTAAGTACCGTATCATATGTATAATTTTAAGCACAATTAGCGTGCAAAAAAAATATTCAGTTTCAGTCTCGTATTAGGAGGACCTAGAACGCTAGTGCTTCGCGCTAGCGTACTCTTAGAGTTAATTTGACTCTTGAGTTGTAACGGCTCTTTTTGAATGATAACAGGGGCTTTACTTTGTCGTTCGTAATTGTGTATACTTTTCGAGCATGGTGGAGTTATAACTATTAGTTTGCACCGTAATGGTGCAGGTTTTGGTTACTAAAGTTAAGTTTGACCAATACTCAACTATCCCTTTAAATAGACTATCACTTTCGAACAGGAATAGGCTTAAGTTACACTATGCTCTAGAAATCTGGGTCCGTAGTTGAAATGCTGAAAAGGAAGTGATCCTGTATACTTGCACCCACACCTTAAAGGAGGGGTGTAATCCCGGCTTTGATTCAGGTTTATAGCTTTAAATATGTGCCTTTATTGATATACCACACTTTTTTTTTCAAAGAAATCCTTAAGTTGGGAAAAAAAGGTAAATTTCATGCAACTTTTTTGCTTTATTACGCATCGGCGTTCCATGCTCCTAAAAAAAGTCATTTATAGCAGAGCGGGAATGTGCGTACGTGTCACCCGATTCATGACATCACATGCAGACCGCAACGCGGAGGAATGTGCATTGTTTACATGCAGAGCCTATGACTTGCTTGTAAAACAAACTCGTTTTTGCTTGTAAATTGAGGTTTTACTGAAAATGCTTAAGAATTGCTAAGAAATGAATTGTAGCAGGATGCAGCTACACATCTGAGTGTATATCGTCCATGATATAAACCTGAACAAATGTTTGCAAATATTGAAACAAATGGAAATAATATCTCTGTGTCAACGTGAGTATTGCACTCAGCGTGTACGTCTATGACCGAGCTAAACTGCGATTGCCTGCAGGTGACGTCACAAAGATGACGTCATTTTTTGTTCGCCCGGGACTCAGTTTTTTTACGGGGGTTCCGAAAGTGAATTTACAAGTTGATTTTTGTATTTTACCGGGTTTTCCCACGAGGAAAATATGTTTGTATTAGTAATCTTCATGAAAATCTACCTTAGATACAGTAAAACCCAATTTTGAGGCAGTTTTCTTGTCACCATACCTTTAAAGGGATCTAGTAACTTTGTTGAAAAGTGCAAAAAGTGATGTGTGGTTAATAAAATGTGTATTGGTGTTATCTGATATTTCCAGAAAGTAATGTGTGAACATTTCAAGTTAATTGGATGTTATTTGGCCGAGAAATGAGCGAAAATGCAAAGTGATAATCAATACTCATTGCACAAAAGTTCCGTAGAAATTTTCATATCCGAACACTTCAATCGTAAATATCTTTTGAACGGAATGGAAATTTGAAAAACCAAAACCTATCCCATGCTTTTTTTGTTAATACAAATCAATTTGATTTTGAGTATTTGGACAATGTTACTAAGTCCCTTTAAGCCAAGTGCTTAAAGATGGCGATGGTGATGCTTCACAGCGGGTCGCCATGTTTAATTAGCGCTAGTTGTGCACACTGCATAACACTGAGCAAGTGTGCATTAAATACGCACCCTGCGCAAGGCGTTCGGAAGATGGCACTGCGCATGGGATCCGTTTCATGAAACTTTTGCAATTGTTGGAACTGTCCAATTATTTTAAGTACCATAGTCTATCAGGTTATGTAAAGTAGCAATTTTTTTTTGCTATAATCTTGGAAACAGTTTTTAATTTGGTATAAATACATTACTGATGAGAAAAAGTGATGTTTCCATTTGTTATTTTTTGTCCCAGGGTGCATTTTGGCGATTTTAAAGATAATTAGCTAATTTGCATATTTGTGAAATAAGGTCAGGGGTCATTTTCTATCTAGGAATAGTACAATATTGATAAAAAAACTAGTATTCTAGGGTATTTTGAGGCAAGGATTCCATTTCCGGTACTCGTTTGTAAGTGCTGTATGGGAAACACTCTGAAATCCAAGATGGCTTCCCCTAATTTGCATATTTATGAATATTATTGATTTTCAGTGGCTACAGCCCCTAATAAGCAATAATTCCGGATTACTATTTGTCAGTTATGTTCTAAGTATGTATTTAAGATATCAAAGATGAATCGCCATCGTGGCAACCTCTAGCAATGCATATTATTTGCATAATTATGTATTTTACCTAATTTGCATATTCCCCCAAATCGAGTATATTGGGAACCCAGCAAGTAAAAAAAGACAAGTAATACCACTTTTCCAAGGTTTTAGGGGGCAACGAATCACTTCATGATACTCATTTACCTGTATCACCTCGGCAACCCACATAAATCCAAGATGGCCGCATTTGTCATTTTAAAGTAAATAATGCTATTTGCTACTTTAATGCCATTTAATTGATAAAAGTATGATTTGCTTACTGTAAGCAAATAACTACATTGTGATTCAAGTATTGTAGTTGCTCATTCCAATAATTACAAGTCAAAACATTATAATATCAATCTAATATAACCGAAATAATATAGTCGTGTATCATAACATGTGTAATTTAGGGAGCAGTCATCTTGGATTTGAGATGGATGCCATGGTGATACAGGTAAATAAGTATCATGAATGGATTCGTTGCCCCCTAAAACCTTGGAAAAGTGGTATTACTTGTCTTTTTTACTTGCTGGGTTCCCAATATACTCGATTTGGGGGAATATGCAAATTAGGTAAAATACATAATTATGCAAATAATATGCATTGCTAGAGGTTGCCACGATGGCAACTCATCTTTGATATCATAAATACATACTTAGAAAATAACTGACAAATAATAATCCGGAATTATTGCTTATTACGGGCTGTAGCCACTGAAAATCAATAATATTCATAAATATGCAAATTAGGGGAAGCCATCTTGGATTTCAGAGTGTTTCCCATACAGCACTTACAAACGAGCACCGGAAATGGAATCCTTGCCTCAAATTACCCTAGAATACTAGTTTTTATCAATATTGTACTATCCCTAGATAGAAAATGACCCCTGACCTTATTTCACAAATATGCAAACAAGCTAATTATCTTTAAAATCGCCAAAATGCACCCTGGGACCAAACATAAAAAATGGAAACATCACTTTTTCTCATCAGTAATGTATTTAGACCAAATTAAAAACTGTTTCCAAGATTATAGCAACAAATTTCACAACATTTATTCATACTACATTAGGGGATATACTACCATGGTAACAACTGCAATGTTCAATGCTGCTTGGACGTTGACCTACTATTGACAATAATTTGACACTCACGATTGCAAAAGTTTTATGAAATGGGGCCCTGACTAACTGATTGTTCCATATTGAAACATTCTGATGCTCAACTCCTTCCTCGTCAACTTCGATCTTTGTGCTTTCAACATCCACGCCGTCGTCGACCTCGTCATCCACTTCGGAACTGGTGTACGGCGGTGGTGACCGATTCATATTGAAGGTGAGGATGTTGTCGGCAATCTCTAGCAGTTTCTCCAGCAGTTCCAGGAATTCCAAACGTATTTCTTGATGATCTGGGAGGTTTGGATCAGGTTTTTCTTCGTTGGTCAAACTTCGGACAAGGAATACCCTCTGGGAAATAAGCAAAGTGCACGTAGCTGCTTCGTCTTTCACGTCTCTATCCTCCGGAATTTCATCTTTATGAGTGAGTATCAAAACTGGATGTGAATCTGTAAGGGAGTATGAAATATAAAGAAGACAGTGTTGTTAATCATCATTAGTTAAAACTAAATAAAACATTGGATATTATTGGACACATTGGAGTGTTGTGGTATATTGATTCGGGCATTTGTCTTTAAATACGAAGGTCGTGGGTTCGATTCTCAACCGCTGCACATGTGTCCTTCAACATGATACTTTATCCGCATGTGCTGCTCTCAACCCAGGTACATGTATTAAATGGGTACCTGGTAGGAAGTTATTCCTTGAAATACTTGGGCGCCCAATCACAACGCTATGAATTCTGCGGTGAAGCACTTTATAACAAAATGGATAATATCATTATTATCATTATATTAAGTTGTAAATTAAAATAGTTGTTCACAAGATGCCCCTTTTATGATTACAAGTAAACTAGTTCCTTGCAGATAAACGGGAACAATACCTACCGAACAGTTTACCGTTTCCATCTGAGAGTTCCATCTATGTAGTTGCAGTGTTAGTTTATTTGGACTAAAACGTGTGAAGAAAACAAAAACCATTATGTGTATAAATAATTGGTACACAGAAATCAGTGTTCAGGAAAAAAAACCCATTAAAGCCAAATATCTGAATTGGGAAAGTTACCGAAAGCATCTTTATTGGCCAAACTAATAGATCAATATTGATTAAATAGTATAAAAAGGGCTTATGTGGCAAAGTCCGAAGCTTAGTAGCGTTAAACGTTAAAAGTTCCATGCGTACCGCTAAGATTCGGCCAAAATGACACAGCTTGTTTGCCCGTCTTCACCGTTCCCATGCGGCGCGCACCTGGCTGCAAATTCCATATCGTGTACACGCAGTGAACATGCGGTTTAATTGAAGCGTTTGTGCTAGACTGTTTGTATTTCCAACCTTTCATCGCCCAAATAGTCAATTTCAAATGCGGTCTTTGTCCGAATGTTAAAATTAAGTACAACGTTTTGGTATATTCTTCCGTATGGCACGTGATCAAAGCGTAATTCGTAAGCGTGTGCGGCGCTTTCTAATAATGTTATTTAGATTTTATTATTGTTGCCACTCCAACAGAAAATACCATCAGAAAAATGCATAATTCATACTTGTGTAATAAAATTAGTATCTGTATGTAAAACAGCACGATAGGCCTCTGATTAAAAAAAACTGTCAGGAATTGTATGAAAGTGAGATGCCACCGTCCCTAATTACAACATTTCTTATTCAACAAGTTTAATCCAAAATAAAAACAAATAGCGCGATATCAACATTATATTGCAAGCCAGATGTAGTAATTATCATGATTATGTAGTACAACTACAAAACAGCATTGTAAAGATATTCTGTAATTCCATCAGAAATTATAGAGGATTTGTAAGCCAATGTCACCATCCTAAATTACTTTAGTTTTTTTTTAATACTTACTACAACACGAAAATGCAACGCAACTGACAAAAAAAGCTACACTTATTGCCGCTATCTTCCCATCAGAGAACTCATGGGCCGGTTCTGTGAATATATAACACAAACAAAAACAACATAGTTTTACTTCAGTCTTCAGTATGCTAAATCTATTATACCCCGTCTTCTTAAAAGAGCTGTACATATCGTCTGGTCTTGAGGGCGTCTATAAGCACGTTCACAAAACCTATTTGGCACACCTCCCCGAAAATGCAATTCATCAGTAAACGCTTATTTATTTGGGAGAAAAGATTGAATGTTTTTAAAATGGAAGCACTTAAGAAGCCCCCCTCCCCCTCCCCAAAAAAAAAAAAAAAAAAAAGAGTGAATTTCAACCGCCAACTGGCGGGACTAAATAATACATAAATTATAATAAATAATTGGACATAAATAAATAAGGACCTATTCCACCATCATCAGAAATTATGTTCTTTTCGGAGGTGAAATATCACTTATCTTAACGAGTTAACCATACAGTATCATATAAAAATACAAATTGAGGCAAAAACGTTTTACAAATTATTTTCAAATATATTATGTTCGCACCAGCCATTTTTCAAGGGAGTACCTGACGCGAAAAAAACACAATAACAAATTTGTACTGTAAAATGATTCGACACATGATTCTATCACACGTTGCTACCTATATAAATTCACGAGAAAATGGATGCTGGGAAGACTTTTTTGTGTTAACTATTCGGAACTGATCAAAAGAAAAATGACAACATACCTTTGACAGTTACTGTCACATTGGATCGTCCGTTCACTAGCTCACCCTCCACCAAACAAATGAAAGTATTATCAATACTCTTTCTTCTGTGAATCTGGGGGAGGGAGTGGGGTAAGGGGGGGGGGGGGAGTGTCAAGCATAAAATCGAAATCCAATTAGTGATAAGCACACGTCAGTCTTTAATATGAGTTTTTGATACATTTTCTTTGTTCATTGCGGTAACAAAAATGATTATAATGACAGCAGTAATGGTAATACCATTAATACATTAATAATCATAATAATAATAACATTACTGATAACAATAATATTAACGAAAGTAATACTGATAGACAGTTTTTATATAGCGCAAAACACATTGGCAAAGCGCATTATCTTCTAATAAATGTTGGTACAGTTCAAACCCGTACAACTATTTTGCACACCACCTTAACTCCACGGCGAGCATACATACCAGCCAATAAGCAACAACTCATTTGCGCTATACGAGAGACATTAATCAGACCGTTAATTTCAGTCAGTTTTCAGTGACTTCTCCCATTCTAGAGGGGCCACCGATCTTCGAGCTCCGTCTGATAGTAACCCTTGCCTTGGACGTACGAATGCAACCTCACAAGTTCAACTCCCCGGTGAGCATACATACCAACCGATAAGCAATAACTCACCTGCGCTATGCGAGAGACAGTAATCAGACCGTAAATTTCAGTGGGTTTTTCGATGACATCTCCCATTCTAGGGGGTTTGCCGATCTTCGAGCTCCAACTGATGGCAACCTTCGGACGTACGAAGGCAACCTCACAAGTCAACTCCTCGATTTCGCCCGTACCAACAGGACGAAAGGTAAAGTGGCAAGCTCCTGCAGTTTCGGTAGGCTCACAGTCGCGGACCTGTGGTGACCCAAAAGCTGTTGAACAGCAAAAATGATAAATAAACATCAAACAACCATAGTGTAGTGCGTTGGTATTATAATATGAAATAAATAAAATTAGATTATACTGATCAATCCCGTTTAAACTAAAGAAACGATGTGGCCCTGTCCCGAAACCTCTTGAAGAAAATGTGCTACTGTTGTCTTCGAACTTTGACTCCGATGACCCTTCTGTTAAGCTCGGAGGTATACGTACCCTGCATTGACTCTCAGGACCCCTTTTTAAAGTGATAGTTGAGTTTTGGTATAGAGGGAGCTAAACACTTTTTTGTTGTGAGATAATGAAAAACTGATTGTCAAGTTTGAAAGAGCATACCATTTTAATGGCAGAATAAACTTTATTTGATCAAAATTGGTTCAGAAATGGCTGAAATATCCATAAACATTTGTAATCATTTTGTTATTCCTTTCGAGCATGGTGGAGCTATAACTATTAGTTTGTAATGTAATGGTGTGGTTTTGGTTACTAAAATTCAGTTTGACCAAAACTGTAATCTCTTTACCAAAACTCAACTATCCCTTTAATGAAATGAGCGATAAACTTCAGTTGGTACTATAGAGCACAGTTCGACTCCCGAGGAAGCCAAATTTGCTTTGTTTATTTGCATTTAAATCATATCGACAGATAAAACATTCTCACCTATGACTCTGACATCGGTGTAGTTTTTCCCTTCAAAATTATCCTCAAAGGCCACCTCACATGAAAACGTAGTCTCATCCTCAGCCGTTACATTATGTATAACCATAGAGAAGTCATCGGTGATGTTGTATCTTGTGTCGTTAATGATCTTCGAGCCGCGAAAATTCGTCACAACTATTTCGGTCTCAGAGTCGAGATCTCCAGTCGCATTGTGCCTGTGCCAGGACACCCCGTTAGGGACCCCATCGAGGCGACAGGGAAGGGTTACCGTCGTCCCCCAGGTAGCCGTCACATTCCTTTCTGTTGTGATTCGACCTTAAGTGAAAAAGAAAAGGTCACGTAGAACACCATGTGGACGTGGAGTGGCAGGATCCGTAGAGGGCGTGCACTCCAATCAGGACCTCGAGTTCGAACCCTGTGTATGCCAATTGCGTTTGTCCTTCAGCTAGACAATTCACCCAGTATTGTTGTTTAAATGGGAATACGGTTGGCGTGTCACATCTATGCAATTTTACTTGTATACCATTGAGTGTGCCGTATGGCTGCCAGAATGCATTGCTCCCAAGGGAGCAGAAAGTGCACATCACGTGCGGATTGATTGCGAGTGTGCGTCCTATCAAGGAGGTATAAGGTTAGCTAACCTTATACCTCCTTGGTCCTATGACCAGGGTAATAATATTAAGCAATGATAGAGCTGATTCACACTAGGCAATATATCAATCGAAACCTTATTTTTTTAGTTGGATTAAAAGATTATAGTCGCCATAAAATGGTATTGCTTATTTAATATCGTATTGTATTGAAAATGGTCATGCTATTTCAACGTTTTGCACACAAGAGAGGAATAATATGGTATCATGTGACTGGTTTCCTGCCCATGCATGCATAATATATAAACAACAACCCACTTGTCTGCTTATCATAATGATTTATAATTTATAATTTTGGCGTTCATTCAAAATGTTTTTTTACGAGTGGTGATAATCATGATAATCACACCATTAGCAGTAGTATGGCATGGTCGGACTGATTAGGGAGGGGTGGGGGAGGCGTGGGGGGGGGGGGGCACGCACACGATTGGGGGACACATCTAATGTATTTCATTATTTTCATACAGATTTCCCCCTTATGTTTTCCATTTTGGGGGGACATTATTGAGGGCATGCACCCCACAGCCCAACCAATAGCTACGCTACCAGCTAGTCGGCTACATGGGGCATGGGGGAAGGCATGTACCTCCAATGATTGTACAGAAACAGGGGGAAGTAATTTGAAAACGACTGACCCAGATAAACAATATTTATTGAAGGGGGGGGGGGAGGAGTTAGTAGCAAACATTTTGTACATTGCAGTGTTCTAGGTCTCGAGACTGGTCTTGGTCTCGAGACCAGTCTCGACATCAGTTTGCTTGGTCTAATTGGTCTCGGTCTTGGTCTCGAACCCTCTGGTCTTGGTCTTGAACCTTCTGAGTCCTGGTATGGGATTTTTCGGTCGAGACCAGCACGAGACCAGCAACTAAAATAACGATTGTTGAGTTGTTCATTTTATTCAACTGTATAAAAATCATATTACAGACTGATCACAATGTATAAGCACTAGGCAGTCTATACTCTACACTGAATAGCAAAGTAGCGTTATCCTCAGAACATGCATTATTTACTACAAATTAATGTCAATTAAGTAAACGGGGTTCTTGGTCTTGGTCTTGGTCTCGGAAATTGCTGGTCTTGGTCTCAGACTTCTGGTCTTGGTCTTGGACCTCTCGGTCTTGGTCTTTGTCTTGGTCTCGGGGTGTGTGGTCTTGGTCTTGGTCTAATTGGTCTCGTATGGCCTGGTCTTGACTAGAACACTGGAACATTGTATACATTCTATTAACAATATTCTAAAACACATTGCATTGCATATTTAGAAGATGCATGGTTCCAGTTACGTGCATTGAATATATATTATAATATTTTGTTTTGTTTCCCATAAGCAATCGAGTAATACTACGATGTCTACGTATACTTCACGGTACGTGTATGAACAGGCGTTTAAAAGATATATCAAATTAATAATAATGTGCAATATATCAACCCATATATGTATACAAATGATAGCCTCATATACTGCATGCCTCTTTAATACTGGACATAGTATCTCGTCTTGTATTAAAACATAACTAGCTGTACCCGCGGAAATAATTTGTTCGTGTTCTTGCTAATATAGTAACTTCGCCGCTGCCCCGACCCCCACCCCCCCCCCCCCCCCCGCGACTCCAATTGCCTGCATGACGCATAACCCGTCGTGTCCCATAAACGTTTCATATCCAAACTAAGTTCTCCCGCGTATACATTTTGTCATATTCTTGTGAAACCTGATGATATATTCCTTTGAAGGTGTAAACTATAATAGTCGCTTCATCGACTCCGTTTTATATTCGTCAAATAAAGTTGCGGCGGTAAATCGTTAGTCAAAGTTCGGCGGCTTAAATAGGCAACCGGAATTGTGCAGTCCCCCTTTTCTTCGATCTGGACGACGACCACGGGGCGGGGGCAACTCGGGAATGCCTCTACGTCCTCCGAAAAACGTATACACTACCCTTCGATCCCGACGGTCGGGGAGTCGCCAAAATCTCGGGGGGAGGCGCGCCAGAATGGGAGGCGATTCGAGGGGTTGAAGCTTACCGTATTAATATAATAGATATTATTAATAATATTACTTACTTCTTGCGCCTCTAGAAAGATAAAAAATCAGGCAGAATTTGATGAGAATGCTCAGCTTCATGTTGCCTCCTCCAGTATGCATCAAACCATGAACCTACTACCTATGATCATGGACCCTACTACCATGCTATGATCAAACGAGGATCAAACAAAGCAGGGGTGGTGGGAGAGCGTGTTAATGGCGGCAGGACGGAGTCATGACGGTGTAGGTATACCCTCACATACGTTATTATATGAATTGTACAATTGTCAAGTTCACGCATGCATTATACCACAGAATAGACTGTTGATTCGTTTGAATAACGGAGGTCAAACGGAAGGAACGGTGGTCAAAAGGACCAAACTGACGACTACAGTATAACTACCGTACATGAAATGATTATGCATTATGTACAGAGAGTGACGTGCATAAATTATATTGGGTAAATTTGATATGCATGAAATGCACGTATATTGGATTAGGTTATAAGATTAAGGAAGTTTTGATTATACAATAGTCACTTGGAAATTAATATTTATATACAAGATATATTTGCTTTGCTTATATATTATGAATATAGTATTATGATTATAACTGCCTTTGTTTAAATAGACTTACTTAAAGCACTTGAAATATGTATTATTTATAAGGATATATAAACAAACATATTTGATATGTATGTAATGGACTTATATGGGATTACGATATATGATTAAGATTGTTTCGATTATAATGCAATACTAACATGGAAATTAATATATTTATACACAATATGTATCTTTTCTGGTTTCATATGATTTGCTTTATATTAAACATGCATGATTATTAAGTTAATATTAGACAGTTAGTAGTATGTTTAATTGATTATAGTTACAAACAACAAATTATTTCAAAATGGACTAAATTAGATATTATGGATTGTAAAAAATATCAAATATTTGACTATTTGCTACATTATAATGATATTACTTAAACATTTGTTATGAAATCAATTAGATGTAAACTGCGTACAATGATCATCTAAGGAAACAGTCAACTTGGCCACTACATACAGGTTCACTAACATTATTTTCCTCTACAGAAGATTTATTTTTATGGCCACTATAGACAGGTTGCCTGCTATAGACAGGTTTGACACTGTATATCCAAAGCTCATTTCACAAAACACATATCTCCAGTCACTTATTTTGCTAGTTTCACAATTGTTAATATAGACACACATCAATCAAAGAAGTGAGCATTCATATAAGCAATCAGTCAATCAAAGATATGATATCATTTCAAATTTGCATTCATTCAATCATCAAAAAAAGAAAGAAAAGAAGCCATACTTTTTAATGGCAATTAATACATATCAAATAAGAATTTATTCAGCACAATTAATACAAAGAAACAATGTAACAATGAAATACACATACTAAGTACATTACATAATTATGTATAAGATGGTAGAAATACATGTTTATGCGATTTTTTGTTTTATTGTATTGTGATAAATGTTACGAAACGAAAGTCCGATTTCACTCCAATAAAATGAAATTGAAATTGATACGCACATACATACGCAAACTACACGCACACGCTGTACATGCATGTCTATACTAATTTTGGGGAAGGTATGAGAGGGAGTTTACCCCCTCCCATGTGGAGAAATTTTTGAAATTGATGTTTAAAATATGACTTTAGAAGTATGGTTATTATTATTATCTGTGCATTTTATAAAGATTTAACTTTGAAAAAAGTGGGGGGGGGGGGGAGGGAGGGGGGGGGGGGTGTTGTACAGGCCAACCCCCGCACCCAAAAGTGTGGGGGGATATACCCCCATCCCCTCGGGATCTACGCCCGTGGTGCAGATGTATAGCATTTCAAGCAATGTTATTGTTCATGTATTTTATTAAAGTGCACTGGTAAACACACATCTTCTTAAATGTGATCTAGCCTGACAAAAGCAGACAGCCATGCACTAAGTTGAAACAAGCTAATTTGAAGATAATGATATGATAATTTCCGTGCTTTAATTTGAAACCTTACTCGATAGACATGTATAACCAAGGAGGTTCCATAGAACCTCCTTGGTATAACAACACTGGAGCATGTGCAGCATGGCGATAGAAAGGTTTGAAAGTAAAGTAGGTCATTTAGGTGGGGCGGTTTTTGATTCATTTTTAGGATAAATCGCTCTCTTTAGTTCCCCTTCCTTCAGGAGTGTTAATTAAGTCAAGGCAATTATCCCTCAGAATTTGTCTCCTTGGTAGAGTAGTGCAACAAAAGACCAAGGGTGGGAGGGTGTTGAAGGGGGGTATTTTTGTACGTTCAATCCGTTCCATATCCGTTCGTAGGACACTTCGAGCAGCAACGGAGACGACGTTCGTCACCGAATCATTTTATTTCGCAAATTTTCTAATCGTTCGGCATACGCTTTTGCAATCCGGTCAGATGTGACCGGGCCTTATGCAGTTCATCTATATCTAAATTCTGTATTTTGGATTTCTCTAATATCTACTATACATACAGAGAAAATGATTAATACGCTTTGATAAGGTCGGATTCTTGTTATTTTATACTAGTAATAATAATAATAATATATAGGGGCCTATCAAAGGCCTTTTAATAAACATTAAATAGCTGTAATATATGTAATACACTGAAATGGTGGTGGAAGTAATTGTTTGTAGACAAATGGACTTTGAAAACTACACTGGGCCCAATAAGAAACTTATAATTGTTCACATGGACATTGAAAATCTGTCCATCAAAATTAACCAAAATAACACACGAGATTGCCTAAATACCCTACTCCGATGACACGTCAATATCCAAACGGTTACCTTATTGACAGAACTGAAAAATGCACTGGCATGGAACCGTTTGCTGTATCACATGTCACAGTCTGGACATTTCGGCAACAGAGTTTAAGGCAGATAAGGAAGTCAAAACAAATTGAAATGAAGGTAATGTCAGTTACCCAAACACAGACATCAATAGTGGGTGTGTCCACCATGTGATTGGAATCATTCAGTGCATCTCCTATGCGTGATGTCCACCAGGTTTCTGATACAGGCTTGGGGAGATTGTTCCTCTCTTCCTGTGTAGAACTGCTCCGAGTGTGTGCATTAACAGGCAGATTGTCCCTTACACTGTGACATGTGGTCCCGGAAGCTGTTCCATGTCAGTGCTTTTTGCTGTTGTGTCAGTTGAGCAACAGCTTGGCCACTGACATGTGTTTAGAGTAGAGTACTTAAGTAATTCGGTGTGTAATTTTGGTTGATTTTTATGGACAGGATTTTAAGATATGATCATGTGAAAAATTATAAGTTTCTTTTTGGGCCCAGTGTATAATGTGTACACTGAAATGCTAGTGGAAATTGTTGCTGGTAGAAAATGGATTTGTTGATTGTGTACATAATTAAAGTTGGGAGATCTCCGTTAGTGACATGTAGTTCATAATACTTAAGGTGTGTAATTCGTATTAAGTAACATGTACAATTGTTTTCCATTTGCATGCATTTTCTTTTAATGCATAATAATAATTATACCCACATGTATCAATTTCAACAAAACATTTGTTGAATGATAATGAGGTTTTATTTATGAGAAGATGAAATTGCTTTTATGTAACAAATCAATAAAACACCATTTAAGAAAAAGAACAAGTTTATATAAGTATAGAAAAAGCGATAACAACTTATTTTTATATTTTAAAGTTTATACTTTTGGATCCACACAATCAAGCTTTCTATACATGTTTGAGCTCAATCGCTCAATAGCTGTCATCAGTGGCGTAGGTATATACAGGGAAAGTGGGGGGGGGGGGGGGCAAGAACAAGTAAATAACATAAGGGGAAAATCTGTTAAAAAAAAAAAAAAAACATGAGTGAGCGCCCTCTCGCCCAATCATTCGTGTGCCCTCAATCAGTCCGACCACGTACGCCACTGGCTGTTATGGAACTTAACACAGGTGAGTACACCCCCCCCCCCCCCCCCCCATAAACTAAAATCAGAAAGTTCCACTGTTTTGGTATCGGTCTTGGCCATCTCAACCAGTGGTCTCGGGCAACGATCGGTGTTGCACCCCCCCCCCCCCCCCCCCTTTAAACAACTAACCCAATGGTCTAGGCCTAGTGACAAATTTTTCCCCGCGCCCCGCTTACACAACGCAACTGGCACTCTCAGTCTCTGCCACTATCGCTCTCGTTCCCGTTTTTGTAAATACGCACCCCCCCCCCCCCCCCACCCCCTCCCCCTCCATCCTGGCTATGGGCCTGCTTAACATGAACTTGCCTCAAGGGGAATTCCCGGTCAGTTCGCCATTACGACATTGCGTTACTCTACGTTAATTCAATACTTACTGTTGCAGAGCACGACATGAACGTGATCATCAGTAGTGTAGCGCCGTCGGGATGATATCTCTACGAAACTAATTGCATTTAAAACAATTTTTTTTAAACAATCACGATTGGGAAGGTCCTTAAAAATATGACCGAGCGCTGTCCACATTACACAAAAGGCGTGTGACGTCATTGCTGGTGGAAGTTCGGATGTCAGTTGCAGATGAATGCAACTTCCGCCAACTCAGGCTGTAATATTGACCAAAAAGGATATTTCATTGTAATAGGGTAATTTATTTGGTTTTGCCGGGCCCTTTAAAACTAATTGGTATGTATATAGAGTAGTAACGAAGAACCTTTGAAAGGATCTAGTAACATTGTCCAAATCCACAAATTGCACTTAGAACTCTAATGATTCTCTCATACATTGTTGTATTCGTTTTACCAATAGGAGCATAGAACAGGCTTCGTTTTTTCAATTTCTCTTTCGTTAAAACATATTTACGATTAAAGCTGGAAAGTTATAACTATATACAAGGTCAATGCAATGAGTTGGCAAATATCACGTTGCATTTTCGCTCATTACTCGGCCATATAACATCCATTTAACGTGAAATGTTCACACAATAATCTGAGGACATATCATATCTCAAAACTACACGTTATACCAACCATTCATCACATTTTGCACATGTCAACAAAGTTACTAGATCACTTTAATACGTGCGATGACGATGTGTGCGTTATGTATTGACTTCAATCGCAATCATGAAAATACTCTTGACCATTTATTTATTAATTCTTTACAACACAAGATCGAGATCGTAACGTTCAAATTCATAATTACTAAAATGTAATTTTCCACCTGGGCATAATTATATGATTAAAAAAACATTATCTACGTTAAAAAAAAAACTAAATTAAGTACTAATGAATGTACATAAATAAGGAATGCATTAGGTTATAGAATAGCTGCATCACATGTTAGTATAAATGTAGAAGAATGTAGAGTTTTAAGATTATTTTATGTATCCATTTATATTGTCGAAATACAAGTGTATACATTAATGTACTTATATACTAGAATTTATCAAATGTATTTTCTAATGTATAACATGCTATAAAACACACCTGAATTTCTTTCCCATTAAAATATTGTAGCATTCCTTCAATTTCAATATACATTGTGACATGATATTCATAATTATTAAATATATCATTAATGTAAACAACTTAGTACTGTAGAGTAAACAAATGGGAATGTTAACTGCTTTCGGTACATATTCAGACAAGACATGATAGCCTACTGTAGTCGAGAAATGTATCATATGTATAGGGGCTAACATGGACTCTAGTAAAGTTCTCGTTTATGCGGTTCAAATTAATTTTTGGCGAAGAAGAGGCACTTTACATGTATAAATGGCAAAATACACGTACTCTTCAAAACCGAACAACGGTTTTTTGGCACAAATCCGTTCAGAAATAATGCTAAAACATTTATAAATGAGGTCATTCTAATAGGGATCGCGGACGTTGAACTTTTGTTCGTTATTTTACCGATTGGATATTTATTTTAATATCATGAAACTCCAAATGGCTTTTAAATTAAATCTGGTTAAAGATATACTGAAGGTTGATTTTGGAAAGAAAATAATAGTTATTAGTTTGAACAATTCAATGCGCTGTGTCTAGATGACTGAATAGAGCCCATAGGTATTTGGAAAACCCGACATTCTTAAGGTTTCTTCCATAAATTTGAAAGCACGGTAGAATGATAACTGTTAGTTTTCAATGATAACACACACTTTCTAGCAACTGAAATGTAGTTTTTGCACATTACTTTCACTTTAATTTACTAAATACACGGTCAAATTCATATTTACATGATTCCACTAGAAAATAAGGAAATTATATAATAATTAAACTACATAATTGTATGTATACATTTATAAAAAAGAGATTATATATACTACTTGTGCATGAACGTAAAAGTTATGAACCCAATGTTCAAAAGGCATGTATGTTTTGAAAACTTTTAGTGCTCTCTTTTTTTTGTATTATTGCGCAAAATTGCTAACAGACTTAGAAAACATGTTTTAATGCGTAGGCAATTTTCCTTATATTTAGGACAAACTGTAAGCAAAACGGTAAGACACAGTTTGCTAAATTAGAAAATTGCGTTTATGTAAGTTTTTCTTCCATGACAAATAAAGAAAACCATCACATTCATGCTCAGGTGAACGTGAGAAGGGGGTTAAGTCCATATTTGGCTAAATTAAGTTCTGTTAACCTTGTTGTAAATCGCGGCCTTCTCTGTTTGATGCCACATTTTCAGATAATAATTATGTCTAATTTTGGGAATATACATTATATCTGATTTTAAAGAGAGCTATACCGGGCAAATTTATAAAAGTACACGTCCCTTATGAAAGCCAAATAATTATACGGTATAATATTCCAGAAAAGGGAAAATACCCAATAATACAAATCATACATGCTAGATATACTCCATAATCTACTTTAAGTTAGAACAAAATAATGCACTTATGGAAATTCATGGAATACACGTGGTGGTAAAAGAAAAGAACAAGGTGAAACGTAAAATCTATAAATAAATTGAATACAGAAAGCGTCATACTCACGGGCGTAGGGCACACACCCCCTCCGATCCCCCCCAAAATGTAACAATACGTACAAATAGGAAAATTAGATAATTAATAAGGATTATGCAGCCACATTAAGTATATTTTCCGCCATTATTAGTACCCCACATTAAACAATTGGCCACATGTTTGTTGTGGCCAAACTATTATTACGCACAATTCCGCAATTTCTTAAATAACTGAAGTACGAAACATTTGAAAAGAGATGGTTTGATTGAATAACACAGATTATGTAACTTGATCTGAGATTGAAGCTGAAGTATACAAGCGAAACATAATTACTTTTCGTCCATAACAAATATTAATAATTGTATTCGTAAAACAAAACAGGAATTGTTCAACATATACTTAATTGTAGTGTATTTGAGACCATAATTAATGAGATAACCTTAGTTATTAAGGTTAACTTATTCTTTACTATAGGTTAGCGTAGGCAACGGTTTAAGAGATATGGGCACATATGCAACATGAGTTCGTTTTAGTTGCGACCTATGGTTAACTAAGTATGTAATAAATGCTCACTCTGGTAAAAGTGACTTGAACACTTTGTGTTGCTTATTAAACTCACCCTTTTATCCAAAATAGATTTACCTATAGGTTGAAACTGAGCTCGTTTGTATTATTATGGACCTAAAATAACAACTTCGAGTAGTGAAATAACTGCATAGTTATTATTAATCAGTAGCATTCTTATTTTCTTCTAAGAAATTTCACATCAAATTTCGGCAAACATTTTGATTTTTTCTTGGAATCAGGGCTAGGCTCTTCACTCTCGCAGACCACTGATGTAGAGGCTATAGCATTACCCACGTCGATGTCTTCAGGTGAGAGATCACGATTGTTTAACTGGCATACCAAGTTCTTATCTGCCACAGAAAGAAGATCCCTCAGTAAATCAAGGAAATCCTTTTCCAGGTCGTGGTGTGGTTCTGTTGGCTTCATGGTGAAGTTTTCCACGAATTTAATGCGTTCCTCGTAAGCACTGGTACCCCCTAGAGTGGTGCGAATATTCTCTTTCGTTTCATCCTTCAGCTGATCTCGATGGGTTAGAATGATGAATGGAAATGCACCTGTGATGTAGACATTGATGGGATCATATAACATGTTCGAGAGAAAGGTATGTGTTAGCAGACAAGAAACTATTTTTTGGCGCTCTAGCGATGTTTGACTGATCATTATCGGAGGCGAGAAATGCCGCCAAAAAATATCGGAAATACAAACGGAGAAAATTCACAGTAGGCAAATAATTTTCCATCTGCTTTAATGTATGGTTATGAAACTATTATTTAAACTTCACGACCCCTTCCCGCCACCCTCACCCGCTCCGCCACCCCCTCCCGCAACCCCTTCCAAGTCCTGGGCACTGGCGTACCCAAGGTTTGTTCAAGGGGGAGGGGGTTATTTTGTCGGCCAAAATGTCCAAGGCCGTGGCCGAGACCACTAGTGGAGAGACGTGTTAGCCATGTGGTGGTGGTGGTGGGGGGGGGGGGGGGGGCGAGATCCGTCGGAAATTTTGTAGGTCAAGACCGAGATCAATGGTTGAGAGTCGTGAAAGCAGGGGGGGGGGTGGTCGTCGGAAATGTTTGAAGCAAAGAGCAGGGGGGGGGGGGGGGGGGGGGGCGTCGAGAATTTTAGAAGCCAAGACTGGGATCCATAACAAAACAGTTCCGAGGCCGAGACCACTTGTTAAGTTGTCTCCTCGGGGTCCAAGACCTTTGGTTATGATGGTCGAGACCGCTAAAAAGTGGCCTCGAGACCAGTTGAAAGTTGTAAAGGGGGGGGGGGGGTTCTTATACCCCCCCCCCCCCCTGGGTACGCCTATTCTCCTGGGTATATCACAAAGAACACTAGTTCTATTTACAATAATAGATGGGTTTTCATATTAAATTGTAACCTGGGTATTTATGTAGGGATGATAAACGTGCAGCTCATGATGAAATGTGTGCATTAGAATATATCCTTTCTGGCAAATAATTTTATTTCAATCGATTGCATAATCTCTGGGATATTATGAGTTTGGTGTAACATATACATTCATTTCCATAGACATCTGTCCGACGTAGCTCTGGTTATTTTTCAACCGTTAACTTATTTTTCACATAAATTTCTTTCTGACCTTGGTCCTTAATGTTGAACCACCAATGTCCAAACTAAGACTAATTGTGATTTGGAGAAAAAAAATCCACTTACCGAATTCATCTTCTATTGCGTCCGAAAAGGTTCTGACAATACCGTTAAGGTTTTGAACAACAGTCACTTTCTCCATCGGTCTTATAATGCAAAAGAAATTAAAAAAAGATATCATAGCAAAAGAGGTGTTCTATGCATTATATCCAATCGTTTCTTCTTTGTTGCGCTTTTGCTTAAAAACTCAATGAACTTGACATTGTTTTAAACACATTTGTTTATATTTGTATTCTGATTCCTTAGACACAGTTCCCCTGAAATGTAGTTCAAAGTTCCCCTCGTTCACAAATATTGTTGTATAAAACTATCGTTCCATTTCAGCTTTATGAAATATTGACCGGGCATGCTTAGTGTCCCTCTCATGCACGGGAAGTCCCGAGTCTGCCGGGTCATACTAACTGTTCTTAAATGGTACCTAATATCATTTATATCATATAGGTCTAACCAGGCTTTCGACGTTGATCGTAATATGAAGAGGGAAAAGTAAAACACAAAGAACTATCGATTGGAAAACTATCTCCTTTGTAGCTTTAACTTACAGTATATGACGTGTGGCCTAGGGTTATACTCTACCTTCTGTCATACTTGACAGGGTCTACATTTACTGTTTAACTGAGTAACATGAAATTACTTACTTGAAAACAAGCATTGCTACATGAATTCCATCAGCTCCTGCATGTGCGAATGAATTATATAAATCTTAGTGAATATGAATGAAAACGGAATAAGAAACTTAAAAAAGAATATTATTAGAAACTTAAGATTCACTTGTTTCTCGCTGTTTCGTTGATATATCCGTATTAACATTTGTTTTTGAAGTTATCCAGCTTAATTGACATTGTTTTGTTACAAATTATTTTTGTGCAAATGATCATAATTCATTTGTAATGTTTTGTTGGAAGCATTAATAAATTGAATTGAATTGAATTGACATGCCTGATATGTATGATTGAATTTAAAAGTATCCTGTATTAGTCCACTAAATTTCTTTTCTTGGCTATATAGACTTTATTAAACAGCAAGCTCAGATATCTTTCAAGGTTAGCCACTCATTATTGTTAATCTTTTTTCAAGGGATTTTGAACCTATGTTACTTATATTACTTAGACTACGGCGTAGACTGATAATTATTTACACTAGGTGATGTGCATGAACGTTTTATGATAAATGAATGTCATGATGACCAAGAAATAATGCAAAGTACTAATTGCCGACTCATCGCAGTTAAACAAAGTTATCATCGCAATTTGTCTTTTCTTTAATTTAATACAAAGAAAATCAGACACCAGGCACAACTGAAGTTGCATTAAGTTTCAAAAATTCAGACAAAGTTACAGGATCCCCTTTATAACGGTAACAAACATTATATACATTTTGCAAAAAATTGAATAATTAAATTATTATGACGAACGATGATGATAATGTTAATAATAAGGATAATGGTAACAATAATGAGACAAATAGTCAGGAATCTTACGAATGGCCTCCATTAAAGCTGCCACTCGTGATTCATCCAGATCTTTGAGTCCTCTGTTATCTTGTATGTGTATGGTATCCGTGATTTTGTAGAAGGTAGGCGTCTTGGTCATGGCTCCAGCCTGCGTACCTGTGGCTACCTGAATTTCTTTCCTGTATATTTCTGGATAAGAATTAAAAAGACATAAACACGTAAGTTTTTGTCAAAATATTCAGATAGTTATTCACATACACTTACCACGAAGAGGCTTTGAGCTAACCCACCCCCCTTTCCGAGAGTTTGAAATTATCCGGCAAATCCGTATTATATGGAAACAGAATTGCTTGTTTAGTTGGGTGTAAACCAGTTCAATTTTAGGATAACTTTTTTCGGGGTGGGCGTTTCGCTTTAACAACTTTTAATGCTTTGGGGGTTTTCAACAAAACATAAATAATAAGTATGTGCAATATAAGAATTTCGTTTTAGATTGTAAATCCCTTTTACAGTTAAGCGGGGAACACATTTTACAAGCCCCTGATTTGCCCCCTGATTAACAGTGACTGGACAATTTATTTATATCTTGTCTTATCGTTTTAATCCATGTATTGCCAGTAAAGCAAACAATAAATACAATAAGATTATGAGACCATGTAGACTAGAAAAAGACATATTTAACGTTTACCTGTTGCGGCGTAAATAAGTGACCGAGTAAGTGACGACTTCCCCGCTCCACTGTCTCCCAGTATCGCTAATTTAGCGGTCTTCGGGAGAAGGTGTTCGCGACCCTTCTTGACGGGTACTGAAGTGAACGTGCCTGGTTTGAACTCCATTATTTCCTTGCGCATCTGCTCTATCTCGTTTGCTAGGACTACATTGGAAGGAAGACAGAACATGCAAAGTGACATAGTCAAGGGTCGATGGTGAGGAAGGGGGAAAGGGGACTAAGGGACGATAATTACACAGCCTCTATTGATCCCAGCCCTCCCCCCCCCCCAAAAAAAAATAATAATAATAATAATAATAATAAATAAATAAAAATAAATAAATAAATACAAAATAATACAAAATAATAATAAATGAAATAAATAAATAATACTACAAGTAATTATAACACAACAATAAATAAATATCAAAATAATAATACAAACATAAAACAACACTTATCGTATAGAAATCTGCACACAAACAACCGGCTAGTTTGCATAAATAAGGTGGTGTGAACATGAAGACGCAAATAAGTATCCCTGGCCAATGGGTGTATACAGTTCGAACCCACACATGTATCTTGTACGGAATCTCAACTCCCAATGGAGCATACACAACTGCAGGTTTTGCATGTTTACACGAAGCAGAACATTGAAAATTAGATAGGGCGAATAGTTGCAATATGTGTGTACAATTATTTATATCCAACATCAACATCACTCTAGCATCATTATTACCTTGTGCATCGGTCAAGGACAAGGGCTGCGTTTCTGGCTGACCAGCCGTTTCATCTGGACCGTGTGTAAGGAAATCAAATGAGTTTTGAATTACAAACCCCATGAAGGGTAAAGACACAACTATTCTACGTTTGATAATATATACAAGTAGATACTATTTACTTAGTTTACTTTTTTTCTGATTAACTATTGAACAGTTAACAAGGAAGTAGGAAAGTAAACAACTTGATATTCCAAATGTCTGTGTTCGCAAACCGAAAATGAAAACGCACAGACATCCATACTCTCTAAACAATCTACGAATACGTGCTACGGATAGATACACATTATCTTAAAAACATACATGGATAGTGACATACATATATACAGTATAAAAATAGATTTATAGATCGAGTATAATTTAGATCTATACAAACCAATTACTAAATTATTTATTATCCTAACACCCAATACATGATGAAGTGGTTAATCTTATTTCATTTTCTTAGTTCAGTATTAATTTCTTTGCTTTTAACATTTTGCCTATAATTATAACACTTATGCCCCAAAACTTACGACATCTACCTAAAATACTTACGATTTGTGTTCCCCCTCTTATTGTAGCAATAGAACACAATCAATATGAGCGTAATGATCCCAAAAATGCCTAATAATATTCCAACTATTTCACCTCCTGAAAGACTACTGGATGCTTCAGCTAAAAGAAGGAAAAACAATTTAATTAGCAAACCATGTTTATTTTTATGAGAACTTGCTTCGAGTCGGTATGCACATTTAGATGATACATGTAATACGTTCTATGCATTTCCTTACCGTTGGGCTAGTAATTAATTGCACACATATTCTTTCTCTACTTTCTATAATTTAAAGGGTGCAGTTCTAAAGAAAACACACAAACAAACAAACCAAACGTGCTTGGTGCAATTCTGACTCCAAGATGTAATAATGCATGTAATGTTTAGGATTTCTGTATCATGTTTATTTTTTGTATAGTCGCATATTTTATCACGACAGTGTTCTGTTACTTGCCCTTTATGATTTATATGATTTGAAATGGTTTTAGGGATGTTAATAACGGATTTCAAAGAAAGTTTTTGACTTTAAACATCGATTCACCTTGTTCATGGTGTACGGCTTCCGAGATGCGGACCGTGATGTTGGAACTGCCATCGACCGCTTTACCGGATGCCACACAGATGAGTGTCTTACCAATCTTTGCTTTGGAAACCTGAGTTGGGAATTTATTTATATTACACAGTTTTAACACATAATATTATTTTCGTTATAGTTTGAACGCAATGTAGGTCGAGGTCTGACGATGCAGGAAATCGCTGCGAAACAGCCGTCGACCATGGCTCTTATTTTGTTTAATAGGATGTTGTCGTTGTGGTTGTGAATACCACCATTTTACAACCACGTTCCTGAGCGAACCATCATCTATTAATAAAGATTTTGATATGTACGGGAAATAATTATGTTTGGGTAATCAATTTCACCGAAAATGCAATATTTATTGTCGGATATTTAATATCAGACTTAACTTTGTCTAGGGAACTCAAATACCGTCTACAGGATTATAGAGATAGTCGTTGATTACATACGCATGTGCATGTTGAGAATCAAATTATATTATTACAATATCTTAAAGGGGTAGTACAGTTTTGGTAAGGCTCAACTTAAGTAACCAAACATGGACAGTAACATTATAAAACTAATAGTTTTAACTCCACCATGCTCGAAAGGTATACAAAATTACAAACGACTAAATAAAAAGCCCGTTATCATTAAAAAGGAGCCATTAAAACTCAAGAGGGCGCCCTCTAAAAAGGCATTGGTTTCAACCATTTTTCATACAAAATTATGCTGGTGATGTTTTATTGAAATAATGATTAAATATAGTGATCATCAACAACTATTTAAACAACGCTTTTGAACATTTTTGAAAAAATGCAAGCATTTTTTTATTTTTTGGAAAATTCATCTAATTATTTGGGCCCCAAATAATTATTAGATCATATATATTTATTGATATTTCAGCCGTTTCTGGCCCGATTTTGACCAAATATAGTTTATTTTGCCTTTAAAATTGCATGTTCTCGCAAATTCGACACTCAGTTTTTCATTACCTCACAAAAAGATTGTGATGAGCAGCGCCCTCTCTACCAAAACTAAACTACCCCTTTAACATTTCGATAATAAAGAATATGGAAACATAATTCTTCATGTTAATTTTGATACTATAAAATCATTAAAATGTAACACGAAAAACCAAATCATTTATATGCATTACATATATTTAGTGCATGACGTATAATAAACCTGTTCCCTGCTAGACTTTGTCTGCACAGACGGCGCTAAATGGGCCATCCCTCCGAATATTTATTAACTTTTTTTCTTTTTTTTAAACTTGTGCTTCGGAAAATGAATAAATAAATAGATACATACAGTACAAACATGTTCCCTTAGCTAATGGGTAACTAATTACCAATGCTGTGAGGTACACATTATAAAGACCGGGTATGCTGCTATCTTCGACCTTCTCCTTGGTCTCTGGATCGGAACCACTCAGGGCGGACCAGACCAGAGTGACCGCTGGTCGGACTGAAGTGACCTGGCAGGTCAGCGGGAAGGTTTCATCCTCAACATGGTCAACCGTGTACTCGCATGTCCATTGAGTGATGTCAGAGCATTCGGGCACGACGGGGTGCATCGGGTTTGCTTCAGCTTTAACACAAAATGGCACACACATAATTATATCAGATTATCCAGAGCTGAAAGTGAAATGGTCATCCACTGACTAATGAAAGAACCGGATCGCCGGAATACATCGTCGCGTAAGAGTTCGACTTTAAACGAGCACAGTGTGAGCTGCCATGGTTTATCTCAGGCTGTTAAGAGTTTTATCAGAGTTAAATAAAGTATACCAGAGGTGAGTGAGAGTTGCACTCCTGAACGAACCCAACTCAGTTGAAATGGGTAAACATAGTGCTGCCAATATACAGTTAAGATTTAATGAATGTAATAATAAATTCGACAACCTGGTAATTATTATTTAGCTCATTAAAGAAAAAACAAATTCATAGGGTACATTTAATTACGAACGGTCTGTATTCTGTACACAGCCTGTTCTATAACATTACAAAATAATAGCAGTTAAAAGCTAAATAGCTCTATAGAAACGCATTGCTTAATTTTTGCTTAAACAAAATGAGCATGTGATGTTTTGTTAAAATACTGATTAAATAGAGAAAACAACTAAACCGAACACAAAAAGTAACTTCACCCCTAAGCAATTGCCCATAATTTCATAATCAAGAATCGTTTCAAGATTTCGTCTTGCCAATATATCCATATGGTAGTTAGGAAAAAAATGCCTAAACATAACAGGTAACCATTAATCCATGGTTGGGTGAGCACACATTACAGAAAAAATTGTAATTTTTCAAAATTCGCAAAAGTATTATCATCATTACAAATTATTGAGAGTTGGAAATTTAAAAATGCACTGTTTTACAATTGCAATTAATGCATTTTACCACATGTGCCATCACAAAATCAAAATGAATGGAATATCAAACAGCATTGTTTCATGAACCATGATCAATGCATTCCGCCACATGTGCGGATTCACAGCAATGTACAGGCACGCGCAATACCTTGTCACTTTTGAATTGGGCCATTTTGTCTTTAATCTGTGTTCATTCAGCCATACAGTAATAAATAACTCTGATCTTCGCACATATTGAACATAACTGTGCCAATATTGTGCCAAGATGACATCTTGAAACAATGATCGGTTATGAAATTATGGGCAATTGCCTAGGGGTGAAGTTACTTTTTGCGTTCGGTTTATTTGAAAACCTCTTTTGAATGTATCGAATAGACTGGGGCCCCAGGTTTATTCCGATCGGATATGCTCATTGATATATCAGCTCTTTCTGAACCGATTTTGATCAAACAAAGTTTATTAATTTTTTTAATTTATTGTATGCTCTTCCAAATGTAACTCTCAGTTGTTCATTATCTCACGAAAACCACCCTTTATACTAAAAACTGGACGACCCTTTAAAGGGATCTAGTAACTTTGTTGACAAGTGCAAAAAGTGGTTAGCGGCTGAAACAATGTATATTCTTGTTATCTGATATGTCCACTGGGTGTTGTTTGAAAATTTCAAGTTAAATATGGCCGAGTAATGAGCAAAAATGTAAAGTAATATTCACTAACTCATTGCACTCACTTTGTACACGGTTTTGACAGTCCATTGGATAATTTAGCATCTGAACACTTTGATCATAATTTTTTTAACGAAAGACCAATTTGAATAAAACCGAAACCTTTCGTATGATTTTCTAGCTATTGCTTATACTGCAAGGTATGAGGGAACTGCTAGAATTCCAATTGGATGTTGAGGATTTGGACAATGTAAAGTCCCTTTAACCACTTTTGATCGAAAAGGCATGATAAGTAGGGGACTGGAATTACACACCTATGACTGTGACATCAGTGTAGTTTTTCCCGTCATACCAGTCCTCAAGTGCCACCTCACAGGAGAAAGTAGTCTCATCCTCAGCCGTTACGTTCTTTATTATCATGGAGTGATCGTCGGTGATGTCGAATCTCGAGTTGCGAATGATCTTCTCGCCGAGGAAATTCGTCACAACTATGTTGGTCTCAGAGTCGAGATCTCCAGTCGCATTGTGCCTGTGCCAGTACACCCCGATAGGGTCCCCATCGAACCGACAGGGAAGGGTTACCGTCGTCCCCCAGGTAGCCGTCACATTCCTTTCTGTTGTGATTCGACCCAAATAGAAAATACATAGAAAAGGTCATGCATGAACACCATGTGGACGTGGAGTGGCAGGATGGAGTGGCACGAGGGGTGATAATCATCATCACCATTAGAAGTGGTGTAGCATGGTCGGACTGATAATGGAGGGGTGGGGGGGGGGGGGGGAAATAAACGATTTGGGGTCACACCTACGTGCCTCCAATGAGTGTACCCAAACAAGGCAAGTATTTCGAAAACGACGGACCCATATAAACAATTTATTGTAGTGAGGGATATTCTCGACATGAATTATATTCCGAAACACATTGCGGTACTATTAGCATATTCATGGTTGTAGTCAGGTGTAGGCCTACATATCTACGATACCATTATGTTTCATACTATAGTAATTCGAATGATAACACAATGTATACGTACATTTTTCCGCACATGTATGAACAGGCGTTTGAAAGAAGTAACAAAATGCACATATAGTAATAATCATAATATACAATACCAACCCATATACATGTAAATACAAATTATAGCCTCCTATACTACATGCATGTATGGACATATCATAGAACCTCGTCTTGTAAAACATAATATTATGACTAAAAATTACTTACTTCTTGCGCCAGTAGAAAGACACGAAATCAGGCAGAATATGATGAAAGTACGCAGCTTCATGGTGCCTCTGATACTAAACAGTAACAGTATGCATCAATCCACGAATTTACTACATATGATCGGTGACCCTACTACCATGTATATGATCAAACGAGGATCAAGCAAAGCAGGTGCAATGCATGGGAGATCGTGTCAATGATGGCGACAGGGCCGAGTGGGTCATGGCGGTGTGGGTATTCTCATACGTTATTATATGAACTGTGCTTCACGTCAAGTTCACGCATGCATTTCACCACAGAATAAACTGTTGACTCGTTTGTGCCAGTTGACAAATATGCATAACGACTATAATAGTTATATATTTTACGTTCTTCCAGCGACAACAGACTTTGAACCACGTTATAATAATATGCGACGTTATCATCATCATCATCATCTAGACAGGAGTGTAGGGTAGCCCTGTAGATCTCCCGGTCATAAACACGTTGATAGCATTCCTTTTACTGACTGTGCACAGCATGCGCGCATGGAAGTCAAACGATATCAAATCTTTGATTTAACCAAACAATATCCAGGCCATGTTTGAAAGTGACGGCGCTAGTAGCAGTGACTAATGACGCAGGAAGACTGTTCCATGAACTTATAACACGCTTGCTGAAGAAACTGCTTCTGAGGTTGAGTTTACAACGGGTAGTAAAAAACTTCAGAGGATGTCCACGAGTACGTAGGTAATCAGATCTGACAAAGAAATGTTCTGGATCGATTCTGTCAATACCGTGCAGGATTTTGTAGACTTGGATCATATCTCCCCTCTCCCTTTGGCAGTGAAGAGAGAAAAGCTCAAGTTTTCTCAGTCTCTCTGGGTACGATAAGGAGCTCATTCCTGGAATCAGCCTTGTTGCTCTTCGCTGTACTGCTTCAATCTTGTTGTCGTCTGTAACAAATCTTGGGCTCCATGATACGCTGCAGTACTCTAGATGTGGGCGTACAAGTGCTTTGTAGAGAGGTATGAAGATGTCCGGGTCAATATTGACAAAAGCACGCTTGATGAGGCCTAGCATCTGGTTCGCTTTTTGTATTGCTGAGGAGATATGTTTGTGGAAATTCAGCTCACCGTCTATCAATACTCCCAGATCCTTTTCACAGGTGACATTTTCCAGCATTGCATTGTCCATCATATATGAGCACTGTTGATTGTTCTTTCCTATATGAAGTGCCTTACATTTCTGGGAGTTCAAAGGCAGCTGCCATGTGCGAGACCACTTCTGAATGTTGCTCAAATCTTGTTGTAGTACCTGGCTTGAAGCAGGGTTCAGCACAGGAGCATAAATCTTGGCATCATCTGCGTATAGCTGAGTTTTGCTTGCAGTCGTATCTGGTAGGTCGTTCACGAACATAACAAAAAGAGTAGGCCCCAATACACTTCCTTGTGGAATGCCGCTCATCACACTGGCCCAACTAGAATTAACGCCATCTACTACTACCCTCTGCTTTCTTTGTGACAAGAAAGCTTTAATCCATGAGAGGAGTGGGTCAGCAATTCCAAAGGATGATACCTTTCTGATCAGTCTAGTATGAGGTACAGAGTCAAAAGCCTTCTTGAAATCCAAATATATTACATCTATCGGTTCACCTTTGTCCATGCTTTCTGTCCAGTCTTCAAGTTGACAAAGAAGCTGGGTGGTACATGATCTGCCTGGCACGAAACCATGTTGAGCTTCCGAAAAGAGGTTCTGGCTTCTCATGTGTCCTACTATGGCATCTCTAAGTACAGATTCCATCACTTTCACCACTACAGATGTGAGGCTAATGGGACGGTAGTTTCCAGGGTCCTTCCTACTACCTTTTTTGTGTAGGGCCGTAATATTGGCTTCTTTCCAATCTAGAGGTAGTACTGCTTCCTTCAGCGAAATTTCGAACAACTGCGCAAGTGGTCCACTAATATGATCTGCTATCTCCTTTAAAACTCTGGGATGAAAATTATCCGGGCCAGCAGATTTACCGTTCTTTAACAAGAGGAGTTTCTTTCTTACAATTTCAGCGGTAAATATCACATTGTTGAGCATAGCATCGTCGTATTGCAACGTAGGGACTGGAATACTGGTCAGATCTTCTGAAGTAAAAACGATGCTAAACTGCTTATTCAATATGTCTGCATTTTCTTGTCCCGTTTTTGCAAAAGTTCCATCTGGTCTCATCAAATTGCATATCTTGGTTCTAACTTTAGCTTTACTATTGACATATCTCCAAAAAGACTTGGGGTTAGTCTTGACCTCAGAGGCAAGCTGTAGTTCGAAGTTCTTGCATAGATCCCTAGTCATACTTCGCAGGGAATTCCTCTCTCGTGAATATGCTTCATAGTCCCACATACATTTAGATTCAAGATATCTCTTCCACAATCTCTGCTTTTTCCTTGATGCTGTCATAGCTTCATGTGTCATATAAATTTTCTTCCTTCTATCTTTCCCAACTGTTCGCTTCGAATGTTCTCGTCCATGGATTTGGAAAGTGTGTTAGCGAAAAGTTTCCAAGCATCAACACAATTTAGGTCAGCGAAAAGTTTATCCCAGTCCATGAGGCTAAAATCCGTCCTCATTTTCGTATAATCTCCTTTATTAAAATCAAACACCATGCGTTTTTCATGCTGTACAGTCTCCTGTCCAAGTGCCAATTGAATAATTAAACAAACATGGTCACTTTTTCCTAACGGTGGTAAATACTCAATGTCATGAATAAAATCCATATCATTAGTCAAAACTAAATCAAGAACATTGGGCCGTTGTCCTTCCCTAAATCTAGTCGGCTTCAAAATGTGTTGAGATAAAAATGCGTCCAGGGTAGCAGACAGAAATTGATGTGCAGGGTGTTCCTCTGTGGTGTTCGAATGCCAGTTGGACCAATCAATTTCAGGAAAATTAAAATCACCTACTATAAGTACATGTTGCTCACCTCTTCTGTTCATTTCACGTATAAGCTTACATAAGTGTTCATTATTTAACTGGCTTGAAGAGGGGCTACGATAAATGCAACCCAATAATAAAGTGGTGTTGCCCATAAATGTAACTGAGGCCCAAATTTATTCATTGAAGTCAGCACTAAGTTGAATATCCGAAGCCGACAGTGACTGCTTGATGTACATAATGATGCCTCTGCTTCCTGTAGCGTCCAAATTACAAAAAAAGTCATATCCCTGCAAATTCACTAATGCTGGGAGTAGCGGAAATACTGAACTCTTTGCATTTGCTTCTGTAATCATTACACATTCTGGGTTTTGTTCATGCACCAATAATTCAAGCTCAAGAAATTTATTCACAAGTGAGTCCGCATTCGTGTACAAAACTTTAAAGTCACCGTTTCTCAAACGTTTACCAACATTGTCACTATTTCTTAGATTGCTGCTTGCGGTCCCCTTGAAATTGTTCTCTAGTCACTGCCGTACAGGAGAGGCTCCCCAACTGCCCCATCAGGTTGCGAGGCATTTTGGTCCTCCGGGTTGGATAACTCTATTTCCACAGAGGGTGCGATCTTGGCTTCTAGCAACATGGATTATAGCAACTTGGATTATAGCAACATGTATTATATGTTGCTAATAATATTGATTTATGGAATTTGAACCACGCGGCATTTAAATAGGTGCACATAGATATTACTATAGACATTATTCATATGCAGTTTATCTTTATTTCAATTCTGTATTTTTTTCCTCATATCTACTATACATGCAGAGAAAATGATTAATACGCTTTGATAAGGTTTGATTCTTGTTCATTTATATTAATAATAATACTAATATATAGGGGTCTATCAAAGGCCTTTTATTAAACATTAAATAGTTGTAATGTATGTATTACGCGGAAATGGTGGTGGAAGTTATTGTTTGTAGACAAATGGACTTTGGCAACTATAATGTGTACACTGAAATGCTAATGGATATTGTTGCTTGTAGAAAATGGATTTGTTGATTGTGTACATAGATCTCCGTTAGTGACATGTAGTTCATAATACTTAACCGTGTGAAATTCGTATTAAGTGAATGTAAATATTTTTTTCCATTTGCATGCATTTTTTTATGCATAATAATAATTATACCCGCATGTAAGAATTTCAACAAAACATTTGTTGAATGATAATGATAATGATGATTATTTATGAGAAGATGAAATTGCTTTTATGTAACAAATCAATAAAACACCATTTAAGAAAAAGAACAAGTTTATATAAGTATAGAAACAGCGATAACAACTTGATTTTATATTTTAAAGTTTATAGTGGGGGCTCTTAAGTCAATATATGGGACGAAGTGTGCACTTCCGGAAAAAAGCGTGAATTTTGGCACACAGATAGTTTAGACCGTCCTCTTCAAGAAATTTGATGGAAGCAATTTTGCAGGGCCCATCCTTGGCCACCATCTTGAATTTCAAAATGGCCGCCATCTGGCACCTGTTTTCATCAATATCTCAGCAACTAAAACAGCTAGAGAGTTATTTTCAGTGGCTATACCCACATAATGGGGGCCAACGAATCACCTGAATTGAATATCAAGACTTCAAATGGCAGCCATCTTGAATTTCAAAATGGCCGCCATCTGGCACCCGTTTTCATCAATATCTCGGCAACTAAAACAGCTAGAGAGTTAAATTCAGTGGCTATACCCACATAATGGGGGCCAACGAATCACCTGAATTGAATATCAAGACTTCAAATGGCAGCCATCTTGAATTTCAAAATGGCCGCCATCTGGCACCTGTTTTCATCAATATCTCGGTAACTAAAACAGCTAGTGAGTTATTTTTAGTAGCTATACCCCCAAATGGGAGCCAACGAATCACCTGAATCATATATCAAGACTTCAAAAGGCAGCCATCTTGAATGTCAAGATCGCCGCCATTAGAAGCCTATATTTAAGTCCATCTCAGAAACTAAAGCAATTACAGAGTTTATTTCAACTGATATGCCTATCTGTTTTGAAAGACCCAAGTCAGATGCACCCAGAGTGGTTGGAAGCAATTTAGCAAGTGCCATTTTCGCCTCCATCTTCAATTTAAAAATGGTCACCACCTGAAATTTGTTTTCGCTTCAAAATTTTGACATTCCCATATATTTTGTGCATATATAGCACACTCAGTTCCTTTATTTAAGCAAGGGGTTAATATTTCAGAAACAATAACATCTGGATAATAATGTCAGAGGTTATGCCGTCATTGTTGGCGTCATTTAATGACCTAGATCGACTTTATAGATGTCTTAAAATGACAGTCGTCATACATTTCAAGATGGCCACCCTGGGAACTGTATTCAGCTCAAGCTCTTTATTACAGATCACATTGCAACACAATCAATTTGAGTGGTTATACTTAATGTTGATGTCACTGAATTACCTGGATTGCTTTTAAAATGTCAGGTGGTAGCCATCTTGTAAATCATTGTATTGATTGAATTCTTGCTTCTAGTGTTCCACGAATATGGTTTTGAGAGACAGCTCCGTATCTGCTTAATGTGATTCCTTGCAAACATCCGTTTGTAGTTTGTCCATGCTAAGGAATCATATACACCACCCATTTATGCTCCTTTTCTCAGTCGTGTCGTTATGAGCTGCTAAGATTTGGTGTAATGTTCTTGACGACTTGTTATACACTTTGATTCCAAATTCCTTCAAAGAGCGTTTGAGGCACCCTTGATGTAGGGTAGAACGATATGTCCTTTTAAGTGTGGGTTTATCTAGTTGGCTTTGGCCCATTTTAAAAGCCCAATTAGATAAGCCACACGTGGAGAGTGTCAAGGGATTGATAGGGATCGATAAAAACAAAGTATGGGTCACTCCTAATGTTGACAGGGGTGACTGGAGGCGAAAATGTTATATAAACCAGCTGGGTGAATTTCTCCCTGATAAATCTTCCAAGCAACCATAATTAAGTGCCCACATGCCCTCCTTTTCGCTAAGTCCGGATAAATGGAGTTCAAGATCTGCTCGCTAAAAGTGTCACTGTATAGTCAAAGTATCGGTTTGCGCAACGTAGACATTCTTCCAGGAGTAGGACAATATAATTCAGACATGCTGGTCCTATATATACTCTAGATAATTGTGTCCTCAAGTGTTGACTTGTCTATGGCAACTAAAGTAGGTAATGTACGTAAAGACACGTCATAATGATCGAAGATCTCGTCTTCCACGTGTCCACTCTCGATAGTTTCTACGCTTAATCGAGAGTTGGCTACGTGGTGACATGTCTGTTACACAGGAGGAGATATAATAGGATAGGTCTGGACCAGTTTGTCTGTGAGCCAGGTTTCAAACCCCTGCAAGAACATGTACACATACAGGGTCCACGTACATTGGCTACAATGGATCTTTTACCAACAAATCCGGGAAGCAGCAATAATATTCCCTCTCACTCCCATCCTATGAAAATTGTAAATAAAACCCTTGAATAAATAGACATTGACAATGCACCGAAACCACAAATTTGGTGGTATTGTTACCGTTACATGGATGACACTCATCCCAAACTCAAGAAACAATTTGTGCAGGAGTACACATTTAGTTCCATAACGAAGGGAATGATAAGTCGTTAGTGTTCCTTGACACTTTCATAAGTCATGATAGTGACCAAACTTGATTGTAGCCTGAAAGCTACGATTTATCGGAAAGCAACTCACACTGTCCAATGTCTCATTTCACCTATAATTACCTATTTGAACAAACATTAGGAGTGACTGGTACTTTGTTCCATTATTGTAATCACCAATCCCTTGGCTGTCCAGATGATAACATATTACTAGTCTCTAGTATGTGTGTTGCAACTATATTTGGGCTTAAAAAGCTACAGAAGGATCACCCAACTGAGAGGAACATGCAATGCTCAAAATGACACTCATCCGACTAGATATTAGAAATCTCAGATGCAATCAACTGAATTTCAATTTAATTGCGCATTAGGGTGTTTCTAAAGCCGACAAGAACACAAAACAAAATCTTAATACCGCCTAAAGACAACATCAAAAATAATTGTGGGGTGTAGTATATACATTGTAATTCCATGCAAAGGGTGGACTACTAGCCATTTCGCTGCAAGGAATCAAACAACATTCCTATGCAGTGAATCATAAGTGAAAGAACACCGACGCCCAATTCGTTCCTCTGGAGTGTCTCAAAACGGGCCACATCAGGTCGGACTGGCAAAAGGTCTACATTTCGGAAATGTGGCACAATACAAAAAGGGTGAAGGAAGATATCTGCATGTATATATCCTGGTATTTCAACCCACACTGAACAGAGACAGTGCGCGAAACAAACTACCTGATGACGTCTACGATCAGAAAATTGATCATTTTGTAAAAAAAGGTCAACAGTCAGGTCATGCACAGCTGACGAAGGCTGTTGATGAGAACCGAATATTAGGAAGTGAACATTTGTATGGTCAACAAAATGTTCAAACTTTTTTCCATTTAGTTAGTTTTCATTAGTGGGGACTGAAACATTTGCAAATAATGCTCGAATGAATGTTACTGCTTTTCTCCAACTTAGGTAGGTTAGTCACTCATTGATTCTCTTTTGAACTACCTCCTACCCGATAACTTTGTTTAATCAATCGAATTGTCAAGTAGACTTCTTTTTGGTTCAGATTAATCTTTATATAATTAAATATCAGCAACATTGCTGAATTGCTTCCGACCTAAGATGGGCTACCCATCAAAATGCACTGACTGATTTTATTCTGAGATACATAATTGAATAAGCTCAGTACTCATGGCAGCTCTCTTAATTTTGTAAATTGGAGAAAATAGGGTTTCAGATGGCAGCCATTTTGAAATTCAAGATGGCGGTTAAAATGGGAAGTGCATACTTGCTTCCATCTATTGGTAAATTGTTACAAGTTGACCACAAACAGATATCAGTTGAAATGAACTCCGTAATGGCTTTAGTTTCTGAGATGGAGTTTAATGTAGGCTTCCCATGGTGGCCATCTTGAAATTCAAGATGGCTGCCATTTGAAGTCTTGATATGTGATTCACGTGATTCGTTGGCCCCAATTATGTGGGTAAAGCCACTGAAAATATCTCTCTAGCTGTTTTAGTTGCTGACATATTGATAAAACAGGTGCCAGATGGCGGCCATTTTGAAATTCAAGATGGCTGCCATTTGAAGTCTTGAAATTCTATTCAGGTGATTCGTTTGGCCCCCATTATGTGGGTATAGCCACTGAAAATAACTCTCTA
>JBAMJV010007260.1:20000-58647 GCA_037951105.1 Echinarachnius parma | reverse complement strand
ATGCGGCAGAAAACATCGTAATACCACAAAATCTGGTCTGGAACCTATCCATTGATGCACTAATGGGGTGGGTTCTTAAAACTTATGCTGTACATTCAAAACCCATGTCACTTTTACGAAACTTGCCAAAATTATAGAGAAAGGGTTACTGAATACAGAAAAACTATAAAAATGGGGGGTTCGTGTGCTCGTTTTTGTGCTAGCAGCGCCCCCATGCGGCAGAAAACGTCGTAAGACCACAAAATCTGGTCTGGAACTTATCCATTGATGCACTAATGGGGTCGGTTTATAAAACTTATGCTGTACATTCAAAACCCATGTCACTTTTACGAAACTTGCCAAAATTATAGAGAAAGGGTTACTGAATACAGAAAAAACTATAAAAATAGGGGGTTCGTGTGCTCGTTTTTGTGCTAGCATGGCCCCCATGCGGCAGAAAACATCGTAAGACCACAAAATCTGGTCGGGAACCTATCCAGGGATGCAATGATGGGGTGGGTTCATAAAACCTATGTTGTACATTAAAAACCCATGTCACTTTCACAAAACTTGCCAAAATTGCCGTAATAGGGTGGGGAAATATTCACAAAGGACGGTCCATGTGTTGGTTTTTTTTTTGTGTGTTTTACTTGCAGCGCCCCCATGTGGTATTTTGTGTGTTAAACTCCACACCGCCGGACAGGTTCTTTCGCTAAACTTGACATAATTGTGGAAAAGTGATAGGCCTATTGGAGGAAGACAAATCAGGAAAGGGGAGTTGTAACACATTAGTCTGCCCTCCCAATGAAAAAATAATTCTTGATCTATAATAGTGTTGATTGTAGATTGCATTTGTTTGTTGTTGCAGTGGTTGATATGCTGTAAACTGTCGCGATGTACTTTGCGTCCCATTAACCCACTGATAGAGAATATGAAAAATACTGCTGAAAACTGCTTGTCTACTAAAAAATCGCCAATGTGGTAAAATGAGAGTCGTATACAGCCTAGCTTTCGATCCTAGCAGAATCTTCGTCAGGGCACAAATGACAGTTACTACAGAAAAAACACAGAATATATACCAACATAAACACATGCATGGAAGGGGGGCTGGAAAGAGGAAAGGAGACACAAAACAATGACAGCAACTGTGAGTGGGTGAGTGTCAGGACTGCTTGACCAATCAGGGAAAACAGGCATGGGAGGGTCCTTAAGTGGCTGCAGTCAAAGAGAATGTGATGAGAGTGTAATGCTTAGAGAAGAATAGAGGTAGGGAGGATCAAAGAAATAAATCAAGAAATGGAAAGAGACATGTGAACAAAAGATAGTTGATGAGGTGTGGGAGTGCACTGGGGCACTGAGAGGGGAGGAACAATAGAGGGGATTATGAGTGTAGGGGGTGGGAGCGAGAGGATTAGGACAAAGAAAGTGAAGTGAAGTGTGTTGCAGGATCGGATGAATAGGATAGGCGAGTTCAAAGGAGAGAGTGAAAAGGATGAGGACCCAGTAGGTGATGATATGTAGGGAAGCAACATAGACAAATGAATGGGACAGGGAGTGTAAAAGAGATAGTGAACAAAAGGAAGCCTAAATAGGTAGGTAATCAGAGGGAAGGTGGAGAGACAAATGAGGGTGGAACAATATGATCAAAAAAGAGGTGGAACTATGCATGATGAGAATGTGGATGTATATGAATAAGTCTATGGACAGTGTACCTATAGAGAGAAATTAAATGCAAAAAGTATAACATATTAATAAACTAACATGATTATGTGTATGAATGGTGACAGTGTATATAATGTGATCTCAAAGGAAACTAAAATGAATATATGGGGAAAATAAAATGGGAAATAAGAATATGAATAGTATGTGGAACAAAGTAAAGTATCGATATGGGGGGTGAAAACAAACAAATGGTGGTGCAGACGATGAAGGGGAGAGATGCAAAGGTTAATCACTGCCTTCTTGGATGTTGAGACCACGGGGATGAATGGTGCAGAGACGTCTTATCCAATACTTCTCTCTGCTGGAGCGGAGTGTGTCCGGGCGGTTACCTAGAGATTCTATTCCCTGTAGAATCATGTCAGAAATGGAGTGATTAGGTAGGTTGAAGTGGTTGCCGACTGGGGCGTCATGTTTGGAGGTGTGGATGGTGGATCTGTGTCCGTAAAAGCGTCTCTTGAGGGTGTTCCTGGTTTCGCCTACGTACTGCATGCCACAGACTCTGCACGTGATAAGATATACAACATTGGTGGTGGTGCATGTGATGCGGCCCTTGGTATGGTGAGAGATGTTGTTGGAGTGGCTGGTGAAGGTATCATCCTGATGGATATGTACCTGACACACAATGCATCTTTCGGCGGTGCACTTAAAGGTGCCTTGCTGTATGGGAGAGGGGTTGTTATTGGGGGTGGGAAGTTCAGCTCGAACAATGTGGTCTTTGAGGTTGCGAGGGCGTCTGTAGGCTAGGATGGGGGCATCAGGGACAGCCTGTTGGAGGCGATCAGAAGTGTGAAGAATGTGGTGAATATTAGTCAATATGCGACGGAGGGGAGGTAAGTTGGGATGAAAGAGTTTCACAGTGTAAAAACAATTCTTGGACAAATCATGCTTAGTATCAGTGAAAATGTTTAACACGAGTCAAAAGTAAGAGAAAAAATATCTGCACAATTTGTGCCAAAATATGTTGCAATTCAATGTACAGTTGTTTTCTCACACGAAACCTTGAAATGCAAATGATCGGGCAATCCTCAAATTGGAAAACATTTCGCTGACTTAACACTATTATCAAATTGGCAGTATTTGATCCCGAAAATGAAAAGGAAATGTTTCTTGTTGCATTCATAATGAAATACATCACCTTGAAAAAATATTATAACAAAATAGTGAGTGTAATATTGCCAATTTGATGATAGAATAGATCTTTTGCCTCTTGGAAACAAAATATGTTTGGGCCTCTGTTGCCAATGGATTGAACCAAGATAAATGAAGGTGCGTGTGTTTGTCACAACGTATGATCAATATGAACTCAAATGCCATCTCTAGAGTCCTACATTCTTACATTGTTTTGATTAAAATTTGGTCAAGTACCCATTTACAACAATTCTTAGTGAAGACAACACAGTTAACAGTCAAACATGGGTAAATGGAAATGTATTAGGCTTTTACAATGACATGAAAAACATACTTTCCTTGTCGTTTTGAACTTCCTATCTAAAAGGGAGGTAGGCAAAAAAGAAGGTAGTAGTCAAAAATTCATGCCATTATTGAATGCCATCAAATTATAACAACCTTGTTTATGATTTGAAGCAGAGGTGCGTAAACGTATTCATACGTCACAATTAGATACGCGCAAAGCCATTCATGCGTCATCTGACCAACCTGCGCAGTTCGGATGCGCACAAACATAACTGGGGAACGTCCTTAAATACTTGTTGATGATCTCTCTATTTAATCATTATTTCAACAAAATATCACATGCATAATTTGTATGAAAAATGGTTGAAACCAATGCTTTTTAAGAGAGCGCCCTCTTGTGTTTTAATGGCTCTTTAAAAAAAAATTATAACAGGCTTTTACTTAGTCGTTTGTAATTTTCTATACTTTTCGAGCATGGTGGAATTATAAGTATTAGTTTGTAATGTTATTGTGCAGGTTTTGGTTACTAAAGCTCAGCGTTACCAAAACCGTACTACCCCTTTAATGAAAGTTGTTCATTATCACTCTAATAAAACAACTGTTTAACAAATGGATACCATGTTTAGCAAATGTCGCTGAATGTCGTTATCAAATTATATATTGTTCAATAATTGGATAATCTCACATGTGGTCGTCCAAATCCTTTAATTCGTCTCTCTGGTCATTGGAAAATATTTCAAATTTCATTGGCAGCCAAGGACCATAAGTTACAAGGAAATAAGGGATCTATTAACATAATTTCATGACCACACCCGATTCTCTTTCAATTTTAAACCTCCGGCACCAAGTAACTAAGAAGTAAATTGCTTTATTACATGCAATATGAGCTAGTAATGTCTGGTGGGTTAACTGTGTCGTTAACTGTTTCGTTAAAAAAATACTTTATTCTCAAATCTACCCGGAAGGACGAAGGTGTTAAATCCTTCCCCCAAAATAAATTAATAAAACAAAATCCATAAAGACTTATTACGTGGAATAACAAATTCCTATGGGCAGTGAGTGAGTTAATCAAGAAGCATTGGAAGCAAAATTAGTTCGTGCGGAATATATTTGAGGTTTTTGAGAGAGTATAAATATTATCGAGGCATCATCAATTCCCATCAGTTGATTCTAAATCGTTTCTCGTAATAAGATTGTTGAGAAGTTGGAGAGTCTAGAAGTCGTATCATCACAGCAAGCAGGCACATTTCGGTTTAACAAAATCCCCGGAATAAATGTTTTGTTTCTGAGAGTATACATTTTTACGAGTTATCATCAATCACCATCAGTTGATTTGAGATCGTTTCTTTAGAGATTTTGGAGAAGTCGAAGATCCTAGTCGAAAGTCCCAGCAAACAAAATAATTTGTTAATTTCACGACCAGGCGCCATTATCTACTTGAGAACGCAACAAACTTGACAGAAAGTTCGAGTATTCAATCACGAGAGGGCATTTGATTAACATGGCTGTTTCGGTAAGACTGCGTGCTTTTAAATTTTCTTGAAACTATAAAGGCATACTTTGTAATTATTTTAGAGTCCTTTCGAATTTTCCTTTTTCTTTTCGGTATTAATCCGCATAATAAATTTAATTATGTTTTCATTTATAATTAATTTCAACGTAATTTTATATTTGTAATTAAGAGCAATTTGACTATAGATTTGAACAAGAATACAACATACTTCAGGAATTTCAGGAATATATTAATCTACACCTCGTAAGTGTTTATTTCTAATTGATATTCAATTTATTGTATATCATAAGTAAATCGCGTTATTCTTGTGCGCAATAATTCCAGTCTGTTTGTCATATTTACAATTCGTGGTTTTATTTTCTGTTATCAATTCAACGTATTTGAATATCTTACATTAGGGCGTGACCATTTTACAATTATATATATTTGAAGAGCTCAATTCCAAAAAGCGCTTAATCCACTTTAAAATTTGTCTTTGCCCAACTTTTGTATACATGAATATGGAAATGGAACCTTCCATACTTTGATTTTAATAGTGTAATTTGTCATAAAATTTGTATTTCTAGATAGCTACGTAGCGTATTGATGCACTTTTATCGTTAACTCAATTTGTATGGAAAGTGGATTTAGCGCCTTTTGGAGTTAAGCTCTTCATTCATTTGTTGATTTTTAGATAAAGATTGCTGCGTGCCTTTGCCTATGTCTTGTCGTGTACGCTGCCGTCATGGGTGTACATGGAAGAGGTAAGCTAACAAATTCGAGTTTGATTTTTTAAAATATGTGATTTCATGTCAAATGTATAGACAACAGTTGCTTGCAGGCAATTTCTTTATGTACATACACTAAAAATATATTGAAATATTTAATTTACGAAAAACACTGCGGAATACATAACGGTGTATATACAACTTACATAGGGGTACCTAGGATTTTTCAAGGGGGTGTTTTAGCTTCATTCAGTGGCGTAGTTGGGGTGTTTTTGAATACCTAAAACAGTAATATTTTCGCTAAAGGGGGATGTTGAGCACCCCAAAGACCTTGCCAGAGCTGGGCTAGCTAGGGGCGGTAAAGTGTAAATCCCCCCCAAATATCAAATGAAAAGGATCTATTTAAGGATCTATTTTAGTTTTTACACCTAGGTGTCATATAAATTAACAATGAAGGTTTTTTTCCCATTCGTGCAATGGTACGAATATTTTCATTCGGTGAAAGATGAAATGTTCCATTCAACTCGGCTCCGCCTCGTTGAATGGAACAACATTCCATCTTTCACCTCATGCAAATATTCGTACCATTGCACTCATAAACATTCATTATTTGTATTCCAATAAATGTCTCGTGTACATGGTGTAGGGAGGAATGAGTCTTTCGATCCTAGCTATCAGAGGCTATTGATTGATTGATTGATTGATTGATTTTCATTTTCCGTTATAAAAAAATATACAACAAATATAGATACAAGTTTACATTTTAAACAACGGCTGGACGGCCTATTTTCAGGAGTGCCAAGATGGCACTCCTGGGCCCCGTTGCAGAAAGAGATACAATCGATTGTAAGTTACGATTGATTGTAAGTCAGAAAATTTGCGCGTTTCAACCAATCAGATTTGCGCATCTAGAACACATGATCTGAGTTACAATTAATTGTAACTTTCAATCGATTGTATCTCTTTCTGCAACGGGGCCCAGGTCTTCCATGGGGTCCATGAAAGACAATTATGTCTCCGATGGAGATTCTGCTAGGATCGAAAGCTCGAACTCTATACCGACTCTGACAATATTAGAAAACAAAGTAGATTCTTACCCGGACGACGCCCGGACGCTACCCCAACTTATGGGACCTGTGATACCAATTATAGGAACAGAAAATATAGTGTATTGGTATATGGTACCCCTATATGCTACGCTGTGATACATAACAAACTCACCACATTCTCTGATGTTCGTGGAGTGTTTGTCAAATTGTTTGATCAATACAACTCGATGTAACTATCATGCTCTCCATTGTGCATGCAGATATCACTTAAAATCAAATATGTCATTAATGATACTAATGACACTGAGCATAACTTTTTGTTCAAAAAACATTCCTACATAAAGATAAACAAAATCAACTATTGCAATATTTGGAATGAGGATTCTTATTTATAATTATAATTAACAGCTTCAGTCATACAGTATCTTGCTAATTTCTTTTTCAAAAACGAAAGGCGACGTTAAAACGTCCAATATAATTATTGCAAAACCGGGGAGGCGTAAAACCTAAACAGGGACGAATCTTCTTTTGATTTTGACAACTGATGTTTCTGCTCGATGACCAGGGAAGCAGATGCCATACCGACATCATCAACAAGATCACCAAGGCTTACATGTTCTTATTTTAATTACAACCAACAGTTTTGACATCGGATATCTCCGCGCATCTCGGTGAGGCGTGTACGCTGTTCACCGCCGAGCTCGCCGATGAGGGAGGCCAGTGCAACACGGACATCATGGGCGAGATTATCGACGAGGTGGAGGACATCGAGAAGCCCGGCGTGAACGAAAAGGTGGTCGAGCAGTACATGAAGCAGGCCGAGCAGGGCCAGTTCTGCTACTCGCCGGATGGAGTTAGCGTGACTCATCTACGCGATGGGTGCGCCGCCATGGACGCAGTCTGCAACCAGGCGGCTAATGTCCAGTTCTGCAGCCGTGAGTAACTTTGGTCGATTTAAATTCGATTTAATTTCGATAAATTGTATTGCTCATAAATCATAATTTATGACCTGGTATTCGAATATTCGAAGAAGAAAAAAGTCCTTACAGATTATGTACAGCTATGCACCAGTAAGTAACGTTTTAAAATCCGGGTTTAAAATTCGATATTGATTTTGATAAACTGTATTTCATATCAATAAAGTTATATGCTGGCATTATATTATAAGAAAAAAATATCCTTATATAGATACATTTTACAAGCAATGCTTTTGATTCGAACCCCCTTATCAACATTGCATTAATTTTCATATACATTCCATCGATTTTATATTTATTTTGTTGGAGATAAAACGAACAAAAAAATCAACTTGATCTAAACCTGAATAGCTGAATGGTAAGCTTAAATATTACAAAAATTATACCCATTTATCTATATCTCCCCCTCTATACCTACCTCATCTATCTACAGAGATGGCGGCGATCTCCACAATAGGTTCTGTCAACCAACTCCGCGTTGACCGTTCAGCCTCCGGGTCGGACTCGGACTCTTCGGCCTCCAACTCGGCCTCCAACTCGACCGAGTCAGGCAGCAACTCCCGCTAGATGACGACCAAAGACGATGTCGATGACGATGAAGATATAACGACTACTCAACATTGATCTAGGTCAATATATTATGTCGTAGTCAAAATGTTCCTTATTTGCGATGTTATTTATCAATAATTTAACTAATTAATTCAAATTAACTAATTAATTCAAATTAACTAATTAATTCAATAATTTAACTAATGATTTAGCCAATCAACACATTAACATATACTGTACATGTATCTATCTATTTATCTATCTATCTATCTATATATCTATATATCTGTCTGATTATCAATCAATCAATCAATCAATCAATCAATCAATCAATCAATCAATCAATCAATCAATCAAGCAATCAATCAATCAAGCAATCAATCAATCAGTCGTTTAGGGACTATTGACATTTATTATTGTTACTTTGTTACTTAGTTTATCATTTGACATCTGTTATGTTGTTATATGGTTTACCATTTGGATTGTTTACTGTAACAGTATCCTGTAAGTTTGGCACATGAAAATAATAATCATAAATGTTGAACAATCGGATTTTGCGTGTGAAATAATTTTAGATGACATATATTTCTGACATCAAGGAAGAGCAAAGGGTATACAGGGTGGCCCAGAAATAACGGAACGGGGTACTTGCCCTTATAAAGAAACATACAGACTAGATTCACTGGATAGATAATCTTTTAAAAGGAAATTTGATACCAACAACAGTAATTTTGGTCGAGTAGTCTTTGTTTTAGGTCGTTTTAAGTGACACCATGTCAGGGTCAACTTTTTGTAAATTTCTAGAAAGTCGGTGCCTGAAAAATAACAATTCATGCCCGTCATAGCATCAAGGAGTGATCAATGCGAATACTTTTGTCCATGTGCAATTCATGCCCCTTCACATAGTCGACATCGTTTTTACAGCTGAGTGCACATGGGTGCACTCTAACCCTAACCCTAACCCGTGGTCCTATGGCGGGCATGAATGGCTATTTATCAGGCACCGACTTTCTAGAAATGGACACAAATTTGACCCTGACATGGTGTCACTTAAGACTCCCTAAATAAAAAAAATACTTGACCAAAATTACTGTTCTTGGTATCAAATTTCCTTTCAAAAGATTATATATCAAGTGAAGCTAGTCTGTACGTTTCTTCATAATGGCAAGTTCCCCGTTCCGTTATTTCTGGGCCACCCTGTATAGAACTGATCTTGTGGAACGAAACATCGGAACATTAATGTGTATTTGATAATTTCCGATAATTAAACAAGATGTTTAATTAACAACACCAATATTATATTCCCTCTTTTACACCTCAAAAGTTAGGCATTGGTGAGACTTGGCTAGATTATTGCCTGTCTTTGTTTTCCACTAATGAATTCAGTTTATACAATTATTTACAGTAAGTTGAATATTCATTTTAAATGTTTGGACCCATATCAAATTTGCACCATTTCAATTTGTATTTACTGATGATTTATTTACGTATTGTTTTGTTTTTGTACTAACTATATTAACATTATTATTATCTTTTTAAAAACGTTCATTACTTTATATTTGTGTTATTTGTATGTGAATTTGATTTGAATAAAACTAACATCAAATTATACATTTATATCAACATAGTAATTTATTGTGATGAAAATTCTGATGCAATATTATCAGAGAGAGAGAGAGAACATTCAAGATAGATTTAATAACATCAATAATTGAAAGGTTGGATTTGTGTACGTGTGAGAGATATAGACAAAATAGTGATGCGTGATTTGGATAACTATTAAAAGAAAGAAAAAACCATAAAGAAACAATAGAAATTGATTAATTACAAAGTGAAAAATAGCTTCCCTGTTTAAAAGTTTCAAAAAAACAAAATTAAAAAACATCACAAATCAAACAGCAACTCCACAACGCACAGAAGTCTACACGTACAAAATGTGCACAGAATCTGTGAACCACTTCAATCGCCATTAACCCATTCAAGACTAATTTGATTTAATATAGCAAGCATGACCGTAGATCCCATTCCGAGTTATATGGGAACCTGGGGGGTGTTTCACAAAGATCCTAAGTTGATCTTAACTCTATATAAGTTGGACTTAAAAAGTATGGAAAGCCGTTAGTTTCTTTGAAAACAAATTCTAGAAGTCCTTTTAAAAGGCATTAAATGTTGTTTCAATTCATAAATATGTTTCTATTATCAAAGATATTTCATGTTCTTCATGTAAAATGTATGAAAAGTCTAACATACTTGCATTTTTGCTTTTTAGTATATTTTGTTCCATGGCTACACATGTCTTACCATACTTTTTTAGTCCAACTTAGAGTTAAGTTCAACTTAGGATCTTTGTGAAACACCCCCAGGGCCCATATTCATGAAAGCCCACTAGCTTAGTTCCTTGCTAAGTTCATTTTGGATGGCGTGGCCAAGAAGTAAACACCATATATTTTTAGTTGCTAACTAGGGTTAACTCTAACCCAGTTGACTCTAGTCATGCTAGTCGGGGACTAGGAAAACTGTTTGTTGCTCATTAAACTGCACATCAAAAAATACACTTAGCAAGGAACTAAGCTAGCGGGGTTTCATGAATATGGTGCCAGTACTGCGTTAAAGGGATCTATTATTAAACTTTGTTTAAATGTGCAAAAAATGATGAATGGTTGATACAATGTGTAATTTTGTGATTATGTCCATTGAATGATGTGTGCAAATTTCACGTTAAATGGATGTTAGTTGGTCGAGTAATGTGCGAAAATGCAAATTGATATTCACTAACTCATTGCACTGACTTTATGCACTGTTATGACTATCCAGTTGATAGTTTTGAATCCAAAAACTTCAATCGTAAATATATTTTTAACGGAAGGGAAATCTGGAAAATTGAAACATGTCCCATGCTTAAATTTTCAATACGAATAAAACAAGGTATGGGAGAACCGCTAGAGTTCCGAGTAAGTTTTGAGGATTTGGGCAATGTTGCTAGTCCCTTTAATATAATACGGTACGTATATGTCCCAACTTTAGGGAAAGTATTATGCAGCGTGAATGACGCACGTACATCAACGTGTTGGCAAACTTCCCGCTATCCTGCCATCTAAAGCCTTCAATTATACATCATCATTTGTACAATCAGACAATAACTAATTCGACATCCTTGTGCCCCTATTTGGCTTCTATAGTCTGAACTGTTACTTGTGGCGTAGCGTGGTCAGACTGATTTAAGGGGGGGGGGGGGGGGGCACACTTTATGCATTTATTCATACCGCAAACGATTTTCCTTCATTGTACTTTTATGTTTTAATTGAATTATCGGGGGTGGGGCACGTGCCGCACATGCCCCCTTCGCTACGCCACTGACTTCTCGTATACTATTCATATTTTTGTGGCGTATATACCCAGCTAGCCACCTGACGTTGGGCCGATGTCGGAATTTGGTTGCCGGATGTCGGCATATCGCCGTTGGCTCGAGGTTAAAATGTCCGCCAGCCCAACATCTCCACGACGTCATTTTTGTGATATATTGGCATAACGTCATTTTCCGACAATGGCCCAACATCATCTCATGACATGATGTTGGGCCATTGTCGGAAAATGACGTTATGCCAATATATCACAAAAATGACGTCGTGACGATGTTGGGCTGGCGGACATTTTAACCTCGAGCCAACGGCGATATGCCGACATCCGGCAACCAAATTCCGACATCGGCCCGACTTCAGGTGGCTAGCTGGGTAATGGGACAATGATTGGTGCGTGTATGTGTGGGGGGGGGGGGGGGGGGGGAGGGCTTGCCCTGTGATTAGAATAATGTAATGATACAGTATTATACATTGTGGTTCAGATTTCATCGTGGGATTATGTAAGAGTTATGTATATAGAATAAAAGATTTCCGCCTATTTTGAATTGTCCTGATAAATGCACATTGTCACTTTGTATGGTCTTAACCTAAGTTCTTATAATTCAGCAAGATTGCCAATGCAATGAATAAACAATCGCTAGTTTTCTGTTCAAGGGTAAAATACATCTGGGAAATATATCATTGTATTCAAACAACCCCTTACCCAAGGGATCACCTGGTAGGTAATGTACAAGGTCTATGGTGATTTCAGAATCTTGAAGGGAATGGGTTAAAATGTCTACAACGAATTGGAAATGCGATTCGTTTGTTTTTACAAATACAATCAAGTAAAACAGGTGGATACCATGGAAATGAAATCTTAAATTGTTTCGGAAGGAGTATAAATACCCCATCAAATCACACTCTACTTCACAAGATCTTGAGATCTCAATCGGCCTATCATACAGGAATTTTAATCTGACATTTTTTTCTGGACATCACTTGGGAATATCCAAGAAGCAGTTCACCAATAATTCAAGATGGCATCATCCGTAAGTGTCTTTCTTTCACATAATATTTTCAATTAATAAAGATATTGTGCATAAGTACATATTAAAAACGTGTTTTTTCCGAGAAAAAGTATAACTTTGAAGGATTAATTTCTCAGTTCACGGAGCTCCCTATTTTTAACATTAAGGACGGGTCACCTTATTAGGCTTATATATCTGTCACTGCCTGTGCTGTCAATACAGTTAGTTTTGACGATTTAAAAAATAATGAACATTGCATTAAGCAACATCAACGTGTTTAAATACCCGAGTTACTTAGGAAAGGATTACTTTTCATTAATATTTCGTCTGATATTTTTGTAATGGGTCCTTAATACGTTCTACTTAGAAAGAGCCACATAATAGTCACTATAAATTAATTTGATTAAGATGTTCGTATATGCAGTAAATTTCAACTATCATGGTTATCATGGTTTCAGACCTTATAATATTGTGCTAGTCCAGAGAAATCGTAAAGAATGATTAATTATTTATGCGAAATATGATATTAAGTTCCAATCAAAATAAACATTTAATAATATATCTTAATGTCATAATTATCTAAAATAATTTTATTTCGTTTTTCCTGAACAGGCACAATGTATCATTGTCGCTGTTTTATGCTGTGTTATCGCCCGATCAGAAGTACGAGCGCAAAGTGAGTCAGAGTATTATTTTATCTTCTGAATTTGACTTTTATTTACAGGTTTTCCCATCCATTTGAACACCTTTGTCATTAAATTTGTCTAAATTTGTACTTCAATTTCGTCCCGTCGAATTTGAATTGTAATCGACGAAAATGCGTGACGAACGACTTAATTGAATGGACTTTGTTTGCATTGGCACGTTCTTGACTTTTCGGGACGAAATTTAAGTACAAATTCATAAAATGTAATGACAAAAGTGTTAAAATGGACGGGAAAACCTATACTTAGTACTCATAGTCTAGTGTTATTTTTGTTACAATCGTCCAATGTGATCATGGACAGTAATATATGCCGCGATTGTAATTTGTTGATATTTATTAGCCTATAAGTTTGTTTTGTATTACTTTAATAATACATGTACATGAATTAGTTTATTGATACATTCACATCTTCAATTTGTCTACAACCATTTTATTCATGTATGATGTATCCATCTTTAAATGATGTATTAATCGTTCTGTTAATCTATCTCTTCATATATTTATATATTAATTTATTTAAACTGGAAGTATAAGAGTCAATTGTTCACTGTTACAGGGCATTATTATAAAGTTGTATTATTTGTGCCTATATATTTGGATATGATTCTAACTGATATACTTTCATTGAGTGAAATTGTTTAGTTAAAACGAGCAAACCAAACAAAAAATATTGTTTAATGAGAAGAATTTACGTCATTTATATAATTCCCACATGGTCTAGTGTCAGTTATCATCAGTTGATATCAACTATACAAAATAAAACTTAAAACGTTGATAGAGAAACTCAACCGTTACCATTTACATTCATTTATACATTTTGTTGCCCTGAACTTATATAGAACTGACAGTACAACTATTTATTACAACTAATTCTAATTTGTGCGAACTACAACAGTTTTCTTAGAACTAATTCTTGTAATGTCCGAATTGTTTACTGTTTCGCTTGTTTCGCTTGTTTTCCTACAATAAATTGTAACAATGTACACATTTTGACTGTTCGCAAGAATGAAGATTCTATGTTGATGTGGTGTTAAATGGATGGAAACTGTTGGAAGCGAGTGCTTTTCATGCCAATAAATCCCTCCCCCATACAATCTTAATACTGACGTTAGATAAACCTGAAGAAAATATTTGTTCCACATATGTGTGTTTCTTTAGATTGGGTATTTTCTATCAAATGTATGTGCATAATGGGGAATATTTTTTGTTAGCCATCATTTTGTGTGGGTATATTAATTTTCTAGCCACATGAATATTAAAATTATCATCATTTTCTGAACATGTCAATCTTATGCAGGAATGGTATCGCCTTCGAAGATCACCATGCACCTGCAGGAGATGTGCGCGTTCTACGCGCGCGAGAAGGAGTTCCCGGGAATGGCGGGCTGTAACAATGACGTCATCGGAGACGTGATGGAGCACGGGGAGAACCTTGCGACGCCGCGCAAGTACATCCCGAACTGGGACGGGGACCTGATCGAGGTGTACTTGGACCAGGCCCGGCGAGGCAACGTGTGCACGGTCCAGGGAGTGAAGCTGAAGGGGGCCTGTGCCACCATGGAGGCTGTCTGCAACCAGAGGGCCAACGTCGTTCCGTGCGCTAGTGAGTATAATGTAAACCTCTTCCAGGGGCCCTATACTAGATTGTGCAATCCTCATAATTATAGAGTTAATACAGGAACTACCAGTAATTTGTTGATACTGAATACCATGTTCCCGAAGGCAATGGGTTGATACTGAATACCATGTTCCCGTAGGTAAATTGTTGATACTGAATACCATGTTCCCGTAGATACTGAATACAATTGACCACTCCCTACGCACTCTGGGACGGGATGGCGTCACGGTTCATGCCTTGCACAGTATGCGTCACACGTCCGCTCTCACTTCGTCTCGTCCCAATACCAGATTTTTACATTTATAATTATTTCAATACATGCCTGCAATTAATAATCAAACCTTGTCAATGTTTTACAATCTAACTTCTCTTCTCTCTCCCTACCAATCCTTTGCCCACCCTCACTTAACACAATAGTAACTGTACCACCTCAAACGGACGCACCAACAAAGGCCGCTGCCATCAGTATCTGTATTGAGATACATACCTGCAATTAATAATCAGACTTTGTCAATATAATATGTTTTAAATTGAACCTATTGGCCCGAATTCTCATCAGTGGCTCAACTTGAGCCTGGCCTAAAAAGACAAAGACTACCGGTAATTAGTTAACCCACTTTGCACCAGCAGACCCATTGTCTCGTTGCTATGTTCCCCGGAGATATTTTAATGGTTTTCTTTCATTATCCAGTCAATCCCTTGAGTTCTGATTATATGCATCAGGGCAACAATGGGCCCTTTGAAATTCAGGCATAGTATAGTTTAGTTTATTTCATTTCCAACAAAAATTTCCAACAAAAATTATATAGTCGGCCATCAGCCAAATTGAGTCCTGGATCATCCTGGGCACTGCATTGCTGGTGACCTGTTATACTATGACTGAATTTCAAAGGGCCCATTGTCCTGATGCATATAAGCAGAACTCAAGTGATTGACTGGATAATGAAAGGAAACCATTAGAATATCCCCGGGACCATAGCTACAAGACAATAGGTCTGCTGGTGCAAAGTGTTACCGGTAGTCTTTGTCTTTTTAGGCCAGGCTCAAGTTGAGCCTCTGATGAGAATTCGGGCCATTTTCTTTATCCCCACCAATCTCTCGCCCTCCCTCCCTTATAGACGAATCCAGTTTCAATTCTAAAGGGTCATAACTGAGGGCTTCCAAGAGTACAACAAAATATCATTTGAATAGTTTTAACCGTTATACAAAGTGTCCGGTGTTTGATTGTCTTCTGAACAATCATTGACCTTTGTTCAGCATGCCAGACATGCTTGAAGCCCCCCAGTTATGGCAGACGTAGACTTGAAACCGGATTGGTCTATAAACACAGTGGTGATTGCGCCCCCCTCACTAACGGGCGCAGCAACAGCGGTCGCTACCGGCACACCGCCTAAACTTCTCCACATGCCCATGCATTGTGATGCATTCCTGCAATCGTAAAACCTTGTCAATTGATTTATATTAATAATATTTTCTCTATCTCTATCAATCTCTTGCCCGCCCTTCCCTAACACAGTGGTTACTGCACCACCTCCGACGGATGCACCAACGACGGGCGCAGCAACAACGTTCGCTACCGGCGCCCCATTTATGCCATTATAAGTACTTCATCCGCATAGATCTTCTTCTTCGAGTCAAAAAACATTTCATGTGCAAAAACCGATTCACGTCATTTTCCTAATTATTAAGATAAAGGTATACCATTAAGTAACACAAGATGTTGTCTGTTGAATTGATGCATTAGTCATTGCATATTAAAAGATGTACTTTTGAAGATGTGATTAAATTAAGTATCACACGTTATTTTCTTTGTATCACATTCATTGTTTTTCTGCAGGCTTTATCCCAATGATTTCGAATCGGTAAAAAGTGTTTTTTATCGGTTTTCGCACATCAATACTTTTTTTCAAAAGTCTCCAATGATGTACAGGGAATCATACTTCCAATCATTTTTTGTATAGGTTTATTCCAAGGAATGAGTATTTATTATAACATATAAATGGGACATCACCAAAAAGGTGCTGATCCATCTTTGAAACGGCAAATCTAAATTATTATTTTGATATGAGCTCGTTTGGGTTTTGTTATCTAAATATTTGATAACTCGGTCCAAAATTGAGTTACATTAATTTATTAAATGTTTGGCATCGAGTACAATTAATAGATCATAGTTAATTTATTTATCAGATTGTCTAGTTTTTACAATATTCAAACAGACCTTCATTATCTGGCAGCAATGGAAACAAAGCAATGTGTTTTTTTTTTAATGTTATAATGATCGATTAGAATATCTCAGTGTCATAGTAATTGAGTGTGTGTGAAAAGACATTATTGTATACAATTTAAAATTATGATAATTTGTGTGAAAGTTATCGAAATTCTTTATATTTATGACTGAAAATCAGAATAAAGTATAGTATGCATATAATATATCACATGAGTCTCATGCACGACTAGTTTTATTTCCATTGTACATTATCATGAGAGAAAGAAGAAAGGGGTAGAGAGAGGGAGAGATGGACGTGGTGTGGCAAGATTGGTAGAGCGCGCGCTTTCTGATCTCGAGATCCCGAGTTCGAACCCAGCCCACTCCGTTTGTCCTTCAGCAAGACAATTATTCCACATTGCTGCTCTCTACCCAGGAGTATAAATGGGTACTTGGTCGGGTGTTAATTAGCCTTCAGCGCCCGTTGGGCAGCTGGGCTAGTATGCTCCCCAGGGAGTTGAGATGGTGCGCAAGATAATTGTGCGGGTTTGACCTGTACCTGATGACCAAGGGTAATAATAATGCGCTTAGAAACATTGTATTAAGCGCTATATAAATGTAATATATTATTATTATTATTATTATAAAGGAGATGAATATAGAGAGGTCGAGAGAAAGGGAGTGAGATACTGAAAGATCGGAAGAGGGGAAGAGAGGGGGAGAGAGAAGGGTACTGTGTGCAAATTTCACGTTAAATGAATGTTATATGGCCGAGTAATGAGCGAAAATGCAAAGTGATATTCGCTAACCCATTGCACTGACATTGTACACAGTTATAACTTTCCAGGGGATAATTAAAAATCCGAACACTTCAATCGTAAATATCTTGTTAACGAAATGGAAATTCCAAAAAACAGAACAAGAATACACAAAGGTATGAGGGAACTGCTAGATTGTAAGTAAATTGTGTGGATGTGAACAATATTTTGGTCAAACTTAATTTTAGTTACCAAAACCTGCACCATTGCGGTACAAACTAATAGTTATAACCCCACCATGCTCGAAAGGTATACACAATTAAAAACGACTAAATAAAAACCCTGTTATCATTAAAAAAAAAAAGAGCCGTTACAACTCAAGAGGGTGCTCTCTAAAAACTCATTGGTTTTAACCATTTTCCATACAAAATTGTGCATGTGATGTTTTTTTTTTTAATAATGATTAAATACAGATATTATCAACAACTATTTAAAAACCTATTTTGATTTTTCAAAGAATTCTATTAGCATTTCTTGTCTTTTTCTAAAAAGTCAAGATCTCCCCCGGCAGGGTAGACTTATAAATAAAATATTTTGAAATCAAATTTTACAACTATGAGAGCATTAAAAAGGGAATGATTCTCATTTCACATGTTTTATCCAATGAACTTTCAAATGGAATTAAAACCAACCACTTTAGTGTCAATGGGCATTTCGGGAAGTAACAATACTCAAGTGTACCTTTAAGACCAATTTTACAACCTTGCGCTGCTTACCTTAGTTTGATAACAGCGCCGCAGTTAAGGCCACGTTTTTATTAAGGGTGTTGATGTTATATTACTTAACCTCTTCAAGACTAATATTCGATTTGATATAGCATGTTTTCACATGTATACGGTAAACCCAAGCCCAAGTATTTTTGGACCAGTCTTGTATGGGTTAAATCACCCCTGAGCAATTTGCATTGACAGCGGGACTACGCACGAGGTTTTAATCAAAATGTATTGTTGGCTAAATTCGCACATTGGTAATCAAAATGTATTGTTTTGTTAATAATATCGCTAATGATATTCGTTTGTCTCGCAATGTAAGGTTAACAAGGCATCTAAAGATCACGACGTTTCGTGCGCCGCTGCAACACTTCGTCAGGTGTTTAGATTCCTTGTTGACCTTACATTGCGAGACAAACGAATATCATTAGCGATATTATTAACGATACTATTTCTGCAATGAGTAACATATTTAGTAAAATGTATTGTTCGAGAATCTCTTATCGGATTAATTGCATGCATACATCAGCTGATGCCGTTCCTATTAATGACGTCATTAGGCAGTATAGTTCTCACGGTTTGCCATTCATTACTTGTTCGTAATACGTCTATTTGGTTAAGCGTCCAAATAATTAAACTCATTAAGCAGTAATACAGAAGGCTGATCACTCGTTACAAATAACTTGACTGAAAATTTCAAGAAAATGTACGACGCGTTACCCTTATAAATACATTGAGCAGAACGTGGGACATAGCAGATTGCAGTATTACTTGTTGGTCCTCATCAATCTGAGCATTTTACAAAGAAGCTACACATTTTCTTAAGCCCGCCGATTTCACTCCAGGAGACAAATTGAGGGCAGCAAAAATATTAACAACATAAACACTTTGTTTCGATATCACGGACCTCCGATGTCCTGGACATTCCATCTTTCATAGACCTTCAATCACTAGGACCTGCAATCTACAGGACTCTAAACACAGTCCTCTGATCACCCGGACCTATGATATCCAAGATTTCGATCTTCAGGCTCTTCAATCTTCCATATTGTTCTCCCGGTCCTTCGGTTTCCCGTGCTTCGAAGCCACGAGCCTTCGATCTCCCGGCTATTTGGTTTCAGAGCATTCGGTCTCATACACTTCTAACCTCCTGGACTTTCTATCTCACAGGCCTTTGATCTTCATGACATGTTATCTTCCGGGCCATCGATCTACTGACCCCCGATTCCCAGGACCTTCAATATCCCGGACTATAGAATGTCCCAGGCCTTTTTCTCTTGGACATTCTCTCTCCTGGACATTCTCCCTCATAGTCCCTCGATCTCTTGGGCCGTATAGATATAACGGACCTCCGATTACCAGGACATTTAATCTCCTGGACATTAAATCTCCAGGACGGTCTATCTCACATCCCTTAAATCTTCCGGACCTTCGATTCCCCAGACATATCTCTCACTCTCATGCATTTGACATGTTTGATCTCACGAACATTTGATATCCCAAGCCTCTATTGTTCCGAACATTCGATCCCCCGAGCTTCGATCTCACGAGCCTTAGATCTCCTGGAGTTCCGATCTCAAAGACCCTAGGTCTTCAGGACTTTAAACCCACATACCAACAAACTCCCGGGGTTTGATCTCTGGGTCTCCGATCTCCCGGAACTTCAATATCACGGATCTTTGACCACTGGACGTTCTATTTCCCGGCCCTTCTATCTAAATATAATGAGAAATCGTAGAACTTTACGTTTATGTGCGTTATGGCGACTTATCCCAGTTGTCATCAGTGCAATCGTCGTCACCACGGCAGGACACCCGACAACGGATTCGATGACAAAATCGATGGAGGTCAGCACAACCCCGAGTAATATTATGTACGAGACGCAGACACTCCAATCTGTCGTCATCATCACCGAAGTCGGATGGACACAGTTGACCACCGCGTTGATGGATTACGAAGAAGTTGCAGTAAACGCAGGTAAGAGCTTTGTTTATCATACTTGGTCTATCATACAATACAATGAGGTAGAGGAAAGTACATTTTCTTAGCAATAATGTTTGTCTGTAATGAATAACGGTGCTGTCGAAAGGTTTTTTGTTTGTCTGAATAAAATGACTTTCAAAAGAAAGTTTAATTTGGCTCTTAAATGGGCGTAATTTGATAACTGGCTATAAGTTCATATATTTTCATTTCGTTTCGAGCATGAAAATATATATCTTGTATCGCTTCATTTCATGTATTCATTATGTGAGTCCATATTTGTAATTCCATTTAAACAAAAATGCTGTGCATAAGGGTTTTATTTATATTACGATTTAAATGGATAGTACAGTTTGGGTAAAACTTATCGATTTTAGTAATCAAAACCTGCACCATAACAATACAAACCAATAGTTATAACTCCACCATGCTCGAAAGGTATACATAATTACAAACGACTAAGTAAAAAGCCTGTTATTATTTTTAAAAGGGATCCGTTAATACGCAAGAGGGCGCTCTCTAAAAACTCATTGCATTCAACCATTTTTAATAAAATTTGATATTTTGTTAAAATAATGATTAAATAGAGAGATCATCAACAACTATTTAAAAACCTCTTTTGTACATTTTTGAAAAAAGTGTAAGCATTTTATATTTATTTTCTTAAATCATCGAATAAATGTGGGATCCCACATTATTCCGATCGGATATATTTATTGATATTTCAGCTGTTTCTCAATCAGGCGCGCCGGAAGCAGTTTTGGATTGGGGGGCAAAGACCTAAGGGGGCTCATGATTTTGTTGTGATGGGGCTCATGCTCAACCACACTCACAGGGTTGTCAGAGGTGATAGTGAGACATTGTGAGGGAGCGAAGTGACTGAGCGGGGGGAGGGTGTGGGAGGGGGGTGTCCCCCTCCCACGGTAGGGAGCTTTTGCATTTTTGGATTTGAAATTGTGCAATCTGGTGCATACCTAGATAGGAAATTTGGGCTTAAGATTAACTGGGAAAGCGTGTTATGATTTGATCGACCAGAAATTTTAAATATAGTTTTCACGAAGAAAACAAATAATTGACACACTAATATGCCACATTATGTATGATCCAACAACATAGCGTACAGCCAATAATGAGTCCTATGTTCTCAATCAATTTTGATCAAATAAAGTTTATTCTGTCATTAAAATTGTATGCTCTTTCAAATTTTAAACTCAGTTTTTCATTACCTCGCAAAAAAAAAATCTTTAAGCGCCCTCTTTACCCAAACTCAAAATTATGCCTGTCGTGATTGTTTTATCTAAATTTCGAGACAGCAATTGATTGAATCAGGGCTCCCGATGTATTATCTATAAACAAAACCATTAAATGCGATGAATCAAAGGTATCCATCCTGCAGGGGAAGTACCTGTAAACCCTTGTATACAATGATGCCTTAGCAGAAACAACACTATATTCAGCAAAATTGTACGATATCGCGAGAAAATGCATACGACTAGGCAAGTTATTAGAAAATAATGACGTGAAGAATGTAGTCCAAGGTATTTAAGGATCAAACAAATAACTTTATTGCATAACGCTTCTATTTTGTCATACTCCAGGCGTGCCAGTAGCAAGGGAATGGGAGTGGCGCTTTACTTGGACATGGTGGACCATTCTGCAATTGACATTCTCGGTGGTCGGGGTCTTGGCGAATCTCCTGGTAATCGTCGCCTTGATTCGACGAGGATCCACCACCCACTCCACCGACATCTTCATCGGCGCTCTGGCGTTCGCCGATCTCCTGACATCCCTCTTCTTCATTCCTCTTCCGCGGGCCTCCCAAATCCCTGCCACGCCTCTGGGAAAAGTCTACTGCATCGTCATGTTCGGGTACTACTACCGGTGGGTGTGCGTCGTCGCTTCCACCTACATCCTGGTGGGGATGTCCATCGAGCGCCTGGTGGCCATCGCTGACCCCTTCCGCTTCAAACGGATCTTCACCAAACGCTGCGTCTACATCATAGTCTTGGTTGCCTGGCTAATTGGACTCGCGTCTAGCGGATACTTCTTCACGTTCAAACCCTCACCGAGAAACTGCGCACCCGGTTTTGCCCTGGACGGTATCATGGTCGTGCAGTCTGTCAACTTCGCCGTCCGGCTTGTGGTTCCCGTGACCACCATGATTGTAACCCAGGTGCTGACAGCAGTCGTTCTCCATCGCCATGGAAAGCAGATGAAGAAGACAGTGGAAAACACCCGCAATGTCGACCCCAATCAGTTTTACCACAGTGCGGCCAGAGATCGCGTGGTCGTCATGATGCTCATCATGGTCATCATCTTCGTCATCGCCTGGACTCCGTCGTCCGTTGCCTGGTTACTGGTCGCAGTGGGGATTATACCACCCTCCTATCCAGAGACTACCCTTCACTGGGTCCTGCTGCTGGTCACTTACGCCAACTGCTCCGCCAATCCGTTTATCTACGCGGCGCGCTACCCGAAGTTTCGCAAGGCCATCCGTGAGATCTTCACAGGCGTCGAGGAGAAAAATAAGCCACTGTTTGGTATATCCTCAGGCCGCGGAAAGATTTAAAACCCTCACCATTATCGCTGTAGATCACCGAGACTGATTGGGGGGGGGGGGGGGGGGGGGGGCTGGCATCCGAATTATTGGTTGGGGGCACACACATGTTTACGCAGATTTTATCCCAATTTGTGTGTAATGGTTTTCGTCAAATTATTGAGGGTACCCTGTGCCCCCTGCATCGTAGCTACGCACGTGTACCTACAGGGGACTTTCGGCTGAAAATGAATGTTGTACATGTAGCTAGACAAAATTAGTAAATCTTAATTGAGAAAGGAATGAACCCCCTTTTCCTCATATAGAAAAATATGTGATGTTTCACGAGATTACTGCATTTTACCACTTTACCATTTTTCACACACAACGTAACTTACATGTACAGTATGTCTGTGTCAAAACAACAAGTTGATCACGTTCCATAGTTTATTCCCATTCCCCATTTATATAATGGGCCCATGAGCGTCGAAAGACGGAACGTGCGCTATCAACTATTATTAATACATTTCTATTATTATTATTATTATTATTATTATTATTATTATTATTATAAATTGTTATTATTATTATTATTATTATTATTATTATTATTATTATTATTATTATTATTATTAATATTATTATTATTATTATTATTATTATTAAATGTATTATCATTATTATTATTATTATCATTATTATTATTATTATTATCACGTTTAATATGTTTATTTTCATCTCGTGTACTCCAACATGAGATGCAAATGCATTCATATGCATGAAACTGTAAACTTTGTTATCACTCTTTTTGAATGTATAAGTACATTATCAAGTTGTAGATTGTAAAGTACATTTCATTTTTAACATTCGTTACTATGTATTTATTGTGTTGTTTTACACATGGGTTCGATATTACACATGGTTAATTATGAAAACCATTATATAATGCGATCGTGCAAGTAAAACAATTAAGGAATTGGTATATCGGAGACTTGAATGTGACATCTCTAAATAAAGAGCAGTGACGTATATAGCTATAAGATTATTTCCATGGGGGGGGGGGGGGGGGGGGGGAGGAGGGGCATCAGGGGCCCCGCATTTTTAAAAATCAGGCGGCACATGTTTCAGCTGTCCAAGGAAAACAACAACAAAAATGGTCTTCACCCATTTTGGTGGCCCGAAATCAGAAAGGTATGATTTGGGCGGAAAATTATTTTACAGCACAACCTGTATTAATACCGACCGCCCAAGGGAAACAGAAAACGGTCTCTATAGACAGGTTGGCAGCCATCTTGGATTTTCGGCCACCCAAAAGAGTGTAGTACGAATGCAGCATATACACTTTGTTATACAAATTGCACATATCACCAATGTTAGTCTTTTCTCCTCCTCAATATTTAACCTGATTGTTTAATCTGATTGTTTAACCTGATGTAAGTGTTTAACAATTATTAAGGATTTTATGTCAGCTGTGTATGTTGCAACCATTTTGTTGTTGTCTACAACTACATTTGTCAATGTATTTGTTGCAATAATAGACCAATTCAGGTTTCCTTAAATCAAATTTCCAGGATACTATAGGATATTTGGCTGTATCTTTGTGTAATTTCTCATCTAAACTGTACTGTACTAACCTTTAAACATTTCAAATGATTTTTGACGATTCATGTTGTCCATTTTTTCTGCAAGCATGTATTTTGGGGGTGAGAGACCCATTGAATGCATAGTAAATTTCGGGCAGGGGTGTGGGCATGTTCCCCCAGGCCCCCCTGTAGCTACGCCCGTGAATCTGAGCACCCTAGATCGTTGGTCGATCGAGTAAACCCCATCGCTCACTACACGATCCGATTCCCATCCGACGAACAACTGCGTATCTGAACGAAATCGAGACGTGCGAATTGTTAACATGTATAGTAGTTCAGGGCCCCGTTGCAGAAAGAGATACAATCGATTGTAAGTTACAATTAATGTAAGTCAACAAATTTGCGCGTTTCAACCAATCAGATTTGCGCATGGGTCCCCTTTTCATTAAAAAAATCCTTAGACATGGGTCCCTTTTTTAATTTCCTCTCTTTTATCCGGGATTTTGGGATTTGCCGATGCGAAATTGCAAAAATGTTCAAGCTCGCTACGCGCGCTAAGAGAAACCACACAATTTGCGGGAAATACACAGCGAACGTGCGACGCCGGCAAAAAAAAATTCCTTAGACATGGGTACCTATTTACAGCAAAAGGACCCTTAAATGTGGGTATGGGTTCGGAGGTCTCAGCCGCACACCCCCGTCCGACTATAATCTGAGTACCCCCCCCCCCCCCCCCGGGGGCTTATACAATTATTTGTAACTTACAATTGATTGTATCTCTTTCTGCATCAGGGCCATGATCTGACATACAATTAATTGTAACATACAATCGATTGTATCTCTTTCTGCAACAGGGCCATGATCTGACATACAATTAATTGTAACATAAAATCGATTGTATCTCTTTCTGCAACGGGGGCCAGATCCCCAGCCGTTCGTCGGACAGAATATAATTATAATACAACCTGGCATGTACGATTATGAAGCAAAGCAATTCAGGAGATTGTGTGAGGAAATACAGCTCTTAGTTGATTCACTGTGTATCAGCCAACTTAATGTGATCCATCAAATTTATGTTGCATTTTTCTTTTCTCTAAAAGTGATATCTGAGACTTCAATCATATACCGATATCATCGGAAGATTCTTCTGAATAATGCGTAAAAGGTACAAAGAAAAAAAAAGTATGTTTACCTAATGAAAACAAATTAATATTGGTGAAAGGTCTTGCAACCTACTGCCCATTTATTTTGCCTTCAATCGAAAGGCGTTCGTAAAGCTTTTCAATTCAATCACAAATATCTCCATAATTAAAGAGTCATTTGAAAAATCTAAACCAATTTCTTGGTTCTGTTACCATGTAAGCCAAACAACATAGTATAAGAGAAATGTGAAAGATTGAAGTGTATTTAGGTGAATTTGGCAAAGTTACATGTATCACTTTAAAGGGGTAGTACAGTTTTGGTAAAGGCTGAGCTTTAGTAACCAAAACCTGCACAATAACGCTACAAACTAATAGTTATAACTCCACCATGCTCGAAAGGTATAGAAAATTACAAAGGACTAAGTAAAATGCCTGTTATCATTAAAAAAGAGCCATTAAAACACAAGAGGGCGCTCTCTAAAAAAGCATTGGTTTCAACCATTGTTCATAAAAAATTATGCATGTGACGTTTTGTTGAAATAATGATTAAATAGAGAGATCATCAACAACTATTTTAAAACCTCTTTTGAAATTTGTTGAAAAAGTGTAAGCATTTTTAATTTTTTTTTTAAAATCATCGAATATATCTGGGCCCATCAGATTTATTACGATTGGATATATCTATTGATATTTCAGCCGTTTCTGAACCGATTTTGATCAAATAAAGTTTATTCTGCCATTAAAATTGTATGCTCTTTCAAATTTTACACTAAGATTTTATTATCTCACAAATAAATTATTTCGTGCAGCGTCCTCTATACCAAAACTGAACTACCCCTTTAATCTTGTTCAAGTTATTGAATGTATCCACTCAGTACGTCGTTTATAATTGAAAGTGAAATGGACAATAAACACCGGCACATTTACACAAAAACACAGCTAGACGGATGTGAATATTATTATATTGGTTTCCATAGTTTTATTTACATAATAATGTGTATAATAAGCATTACTACAAAATGGGGGATAAAGAAGAGTCGAGAGTCGAGTGAAATATAAAAGATAATGAGAGAGATAAGGAGAAAGCGATATTCAGAAGAAAACGAAGTCTACCGTATGTGTTGTGAAAAATATTCCTCAGTTCTTTCTTCAAACAAATTCGTTAGCTGGTATTCTAATTAACATACACGTATATCATACCGGTAAAAACATTCTCAGGTAATTACTATACATGTACTTGAGTGCGATTGAAGAGCTCATTAACGTGATGGCACTTATTAATGTTCAAAGAGCTACGCTTTAATTTAGATGACAATTTCATGAGAAACCTTATAGAAGTCAATGTAACGCCGATGCGATAAAAACAGTGTATCTTTAATACAGATGTTTGGGATAGATTTCACATGAAAGTAGAAAATTAATAGATAATTTGTAGATATAAGATAATTATTGGTAAATATATTACTCATTGCGGATATAGTATTGAAAATAATATCGCTAGCGATATTCGTTTGTCTCGCAATGTATGGTCAACAAGGGATCTAAAAGATCACGACGTTTCGTGCGCCGCTGCAACACTTTGTCAGGTGACGAAGTGTTGCAGCGGCGCACGAAACGTCGTGATCTTTTAGATCCCTTGTTGACCATACATTGCGAGACAAACGAATATCACTAGCGAAGATAATTATTGTTTAAAACAAATACAGATTATTTTACATACATACAAATGTTTCAAGATACGACACGTTATTCGGAGAGTATAGAAGCATAAAATAACTATTGAATTTTTCTCCAAAATGATACCAGTTATATTACATACTAAAATGAAAAAATTATCAGGCAAAGCTGTCGACGTTTTAGAGACAAGAAGCGACTCAGATCACAGTATGAATAAATTAAGAATTTAAACGTAGAATTTTTAAAAGTCTTCGAACGCCTTTTTTATATTTTTACATTGAACCTAATTATTGATTGGCATGTACGAAAAGTGAATGAAAATTTAGTTTGTGTAACAAAAATAAAAGAAGAAAGAGAGTTGTTAGGCATTAGATATTGGTTATTAAAGAAAATAATGAATTGATTCGAAAATATATAATCTTATACTAAGTTTGTTTGCAAAGTAAATAATGCATATTGCTTATTTGTACAATATTTACTAAAACAAATACACATAACCCTCGATATCTAATTGTTATATTCGTATAGTTTTACGCCTAAAATTAATCTTCAATAAAAATGATGACTACACTCTATTGAGGCACTCGTTACATTATGCCCATGGCAGATTCCAGTTGCTAGTAAAATCAGACGACAGTGGTCTATAAACATTTGATGGTTTTATTAGATGATTAGCGATACCAAAGCGATTTTATGAAGTGACAGATCCATTCATCGGTTAACGTATTAGCAACAAAAACAAACAAACAATGAAACAAAATCAAGAGTATGATTTCAGTTTCCATGTCGATACTTCTTGGTCTCTTGAAATGTCATAGGAATTGCAGCATCACTGAGATGCATTGCTGCGCACCATAGGTGCAAATTTGCACCTTGGGCGCCGTGTAGGGGTCAAAGGTATCCTGTTCAGAAGGGCATCATGGGCCAGCCACCGTTACGACCAGCCGCGGGCTGCAGGGCAGGGCCGGCTGGTGGGGCAGTGACGGTGGGTGAGCGCGGTGGTCCGACGGGTGGTGCGACAGGTGGTGCGACTGGTGGTGCGACGGGTGGTTGTGGTGCTGCTGCGGGTCTCACCCCTGCAATATTGAAGCGAGGGAAATTAAATTAATATATACATAGTTATGGTTTGCCTTCACGTTTTAAATTGTACACATTCAAAGTAATGAACTAGGGATGTATCTAGTTCAGAAGGGCATCCGTGGCAGGCCCGTAGCCAGGATTTTTCAAAGGGGGGGGGGGGGGGAGGGGAGGGGGGTCCGTCGCCCAAAATTGTTCGAGGTCGGGATCACTGGTCGCCCCATATTTCCGAGGCCGAGGCCAAGACCTCTGGTTAAGTTGTATAATCTGGGCGGGTCCAAGACCATTGGTTTAGATATGGTCGATACCAATAAATAGTGGACACGAGACCGTCAAAAAGTGTACCTTTCTGATTTTTGTTATTGTATTTGTTGTGGGAGGGGGGGGGGGGGGGGGGGGGGGGCGAGGTGTGTACTCACCCAACGCACCCCCCCCCCCCCCCCCCCCCCCGCCCACCCACCCAAAGACACATCGCAGCGCAGGACACGGACTATCACTTACCATGAATGATAGACAGAATTGAACATTTAGCATAATCATACACTGTGAATAGAGGTCCACGTTATACTCGAACAAATGTCAACCTTCATCGCTCGCACGGGGTCGCAGACGAGTTCCAAGGCCTCGCTGCGACCAAAGACACACCAAACCGCTGGATACGGACTATCAATGACTATGAATGACATGCAAACTTGGTTAGGGTTTAGAGTTAGGTTAGCACTGTGTGGGTCTACTTACTTGAGCAAATATCGACCTTCATCGGTCGCACGGGGTCGCAGACGAGTTCCAACGCCTCGCAGCGGCCAAAGACGCGTCGCACCATCGTGCCGTCGGGGAAGCACAGGCGGCCCGTCTGCGCGAAGTCAAGGAAGTAGTCGACCATCTTGCTGTTGAATCCCTGCGTGTAGATCTCGTCGGCGTAACTTTTGACGGCGTCGATCACCTCCTGGTTGCAGAAGAAACCCTTCTCCATCTTGCTCATTTCGAAGAGCGGGCACGTCAGTCGTAGGTGGTCGCTGACCGTGGACCCTGTCACCGGACGGAGGACTTTGGACATGTAGAAGAAAAGAGGGATAGGAACATCGGTTATACCGCATTGTAAGAAAAGAGACGCATCAGTCATAAGTTAATTGTTACTGTGCATATTATATGGTACATACGACCAAGAGTACGACCATACAAGAACAGGTAGAAAACAGAAACAACAAGCTGGGAACGTAAGTCGCAGATGGTTGCTGACAGTGGACCCTGTCCCCCGGGAGGGGGGGGGGGTACTCTAAAAAAAAAATACGGGGGTGTGCCGCACGGAACTCTGAAATGGGGGTCTTAAGAGCTGACTATACAAGCAACAAAGGTAGGGTCTTTGGAGCTATAAAAACCCTGAAACGGGAGATAAGGGGTCTAAGGAGCAGACTAAAACTACAAAATACATAGACTTGGAGCTACCAAAGACCTACGGAAACCCTCAAACTACTCAACTACCTAGCCAAGTCATTCCGGGGGTCTATGGAGCGGCAATTTTTGAAAATCGGGTATCTTTAGAGCGGCAATCGGGTGTGAAAACGGGGTTCTTTTAAGCGGCACATACCCGTCTTACATTATACATGAGTGCTCCCCCCCCCCCCCCCCCCCGGGCCTGTCCCTGGCCGTAGGACTTAACGAAAAGAGTAGAAAAACCAACATCAGGAGCGTAGCGAGCTATACCGTATTATAACTTGGATCACGGTTTTTGAATTGTTGTATTATTTTGCCCGTTTTCGCCATTCGATATTTTCGTGGGGAAAGTGGTGGTGGTGGAAGTGGGGGAGGAGGGGGGGGGGGGGGGGGGCACACGTGTTCCCATGGCCCCCTATAACTATGTTAATTTATAATTATACTATGATATGATGGACAACCAAGAGAGCGGGATATAATTATAGCGATATTGTTCATTTGTTATGTAATAAATAAATAAACATTGTGATTATTGTGAAAACAATACGGTCTATATTTTTAGTATCAACGTGAAGTAAAATAATATTTTCATAATACAATTACGAAAATAATAATCATGTCAGAAGTATACGTGAGCTCATTACAAGCTATACGAATCAAATACATTGCAAAGGGGAACCAAGAAAAAAAATAGCTCCGGTGAAATTCGAACCTGTGATCATCGACAGGACTGGTGCCCTACCATTCATGACCACTAAAGATACAGGGTAGCCTACCTCTAAAGGCCGGCGCAGACAGAACCGACTCGACCCGATCCGATTGGTTTTTAGTTAGAACGGCTCTGTGTGTGTTGCTTCACGACTCCGATTTTGCAAGTCGGAAGCCAATCGGACCCGATTCAACATGTTGAATCGGCCGCGGCTGAATCGGTCCGACTGTGATTTAATAATAATAAATAATAATGGTGGCTACTTATATAGCGCACGTTCCGTCTTTCGGGTCGGGACGGATCGGGTCGAGTCGGCTCTTTCTGCGCCGGGCTTAAGGTTAGTCGTGACATAATCCCTTTTCTATCAGATGTTATGTCAAACCAGACTAACCCCGTAGGAAAAAAAAGTATGCTTAATGTGAATTATCGTGCCTTTGAATCATTATTCGTATACTCATGAGAAAAACGTATCACTTAGATGTAATAAATAATCAAGATTTAATTGTAGGCACATGGACAAGATGAATAATTACAAAGAATAAAATAAAAGAACAAAATAATACAGTTTGAACATCAAATATTCAGGTACTTTAATAGTATACTCACATTGTGCGTTTGAAAGACCGAGGCAAGCCAACATAAATGCCATGTAATACATGATGAATAACTTGATCTATGAAAACACAAGAACGAAGGGTTACGGAAAATTAATAATATATATAGCTTAATGACCCTGTTTAATATTTATTACATTTTGGTATTTTTTGTAATTGTCATTAAATTTTCATTAAATATGTTTAATTGCCCATTATTATTATTATTATTATGATTTTACAAATTGCCAATTATTATTATTATTATTATTATGATTTTACACATTTTCTTAACAATGATGATAGTAATACAAGTAATAAGAGTAGTATGAATAACAACAACAACAACAACAACACAACCACCATCAACAACAACAGCAGCAACAACAACAATACAAATAATGATAATAATAATAATAATAATGATAATATTATTATCAAGAATAGTCGCCTATTGAATTTTTTAGTCATATCGAACTTATTTTCAAATGTCTAACAATTTATACGAATCTGAATTAATTTCTCGTAAAGATTGTGCGATTGAAAAGCCTATGTTATTAACAAACTGTTTTCCGTGCAGCAAATATCTAACAATTTATACGAATCTGAATTAATTTCTCGTAAAGATTGTGCGATTGTAAAGCTGATGTTATTAACGAACTGTTTTCCGTGTAGCAAGTTATTCATGCACTATTGTTTTGAAAAGAGCAATAAACTCGTGAAATAATGACAAGAAAAATGTTTAAGAAAGTAATTCGCACTCACCGGTACCATCGTAATTCCTTGCAAATAGCTACTGCGGCACATGAATCAATTAAATAATAGTCACTAAATCACTCGTATGATGATAAATGTAGCTCAAATCGTCTTGAACATAATGAACGAACTGATATTTAATATAAGTTTGTTGAACCTTTTATAGCAATTGCGAATTGACTTATTTTGCCTACAATTTGGGAAAAAAGTCAACTTCCTGTAAATGAACACTCATTATGAAAATTAAAGATGTAACCATATTTTGGTTTGAGTAACATAATTCCCCAAAGGAGAATAGCAATACAAGTATATTTTAATGTGTGGCCGGAGGGGGGAGGGGGGGGGGGGGGGGGTGCATAAAGGAGCAACCCCCGCCACATTGGGAATATTTTGTTCACCCCTTTGCCCCCACATGTAAGCAAAGTAAACAAACAACAGCAACAACAAAAACAACAATAACAACAACAACAATATCAGCAACAACAACAACAAGAACAACAACAACATCAACAACAGCAATAAAAAGGGCAAAATATAAAAAATACATTAATACACAATTAACTTGTATTTAATTGGACTGTTGGCCCCATCTGAAGTCTTGCCTCCCACCACCCCCCCCCCCCCCCCCCCCCCTTCATCCTCGATCTGGGTTTAACCTGGTTACGCTACTGAATGACTGAGCGATCATGACATTTTATTAAAGTCATATAGTTGTACAAGTACATTGCCAAACAAATTTCATTGCGTCACCGATGATGTAATCATTATAATCATTACGGAGAACCTGATTTCAAAAGGCGTTAAATCCACTTTCCAAATAATGAAGTTAACAGAAATGCGAGTGCAAATAAGTAGCTACGTAACAAACTATAACTCGAAATTTCAAGAGCATTTATGCAACATGATGAACTAATATGGATTCATTTTTATCATTGGCAAGCGTACAAAGTCAGACAAATGAACGCGGTTTCTCAAAAGTTAATACGATGTATAAAGCGCCTTTTACAATCGAGCTCTTCGAATACTGCATAGAAATGCTGTGAGATTCATATTTCAAACGCCCAACATATTATGTAACGTCGTCTGATTGCATGTGTAGATTATGATTATGATTTAGGTAAGATTACTTGTATTATTTTCTGGATTTATGGGCGTCTTTTCTTTCATGACCACAGTGAACAGATAGCTTGAAGCTGATACTATAATGTGACATCATTATGCCAGATAATGATAACAATATAATATTCATTATCAAGCCATAAATAAGTTTCACGACTTCGTAATAATGTAATATAGATAACAATGATAACGATCTATTCCGCCAATACTGAAACAAATCCAGACGTATGATCAGATGATCAAGTCACGAGAGTTTCACAAATTGAAAATAATATAATTTAGAAGATAAGTAAATAATCTCTCTCGCCAGACAATGATAATCTCGATTGATGGTCAAGTCGTAATTAGTTTCACGAGTTCTTATTAATATACTCAAGGGGATAGTACAGTTATTGTTGAGACGGCACTTCAATAAATAAATTACTTTGTCTTTGTGACCCTTTTAAATTGTTATCAACGATAATTGTAATATAGTATGCAAATTCTCTTGTAATAATAATGAGCAAAGAAGTATATATTTGACGACCATAATACTTAATACAACAGTATTTAACAAAAGTTTACACGTGAGCGCACAAGTGCACAAACAAAACACGGGCAACCATCTGTTAAATGTTAAATTCCTCTAAAACCGACTCAAAAGAAAACAAAAGAAACCGACAATCTTTAATTTTATTATAATGGTCCTTTATTTATTTATTCATTTATTTATCAATAAAATATGTATTCATTTATTTAATAAATAACACTTTTTAAACGCACATTTAGAGATAGTCGAACATTCGAAACACCTATAAAATCAAGTTAAAGGGGTAGTACAGTTTTGGTAAGGCTGAGCTTTAGTAACCAAAACCTGCACAACAACACTACAAACTAGTAGTAATAACTCCACCATGCTCGAAAGGTATAGAATATTACGAACGACTAGTTAAAAAGCCTGTTATCATTCAAAAAGAGCATTAAAACACAAGAGGGCGCTCTCTAAAAAAAACATTGGTTTCAAGCATTTTTCATACAAAATTATGCATGTGATGTTTTGTTGAAATAATGATTAGATAGCGAGATCATCAACAACAATTTAAAAACCTCTTGAAATTTTTTTTAAAAATGTATGCATTTTTAAATTTCTTTAAAAAAAAATCATCGAATCAATTTGGGCCCCAGATTTATTCCGATCGGATATATTTATTGATATTTCAGCCGTTTCTGAACAGATTTTGATCAAATAAAGTTTATTCTGCCATTAAAATTGTATGCTCTTTCAAATTTTACACTCAGTTTTTCATTACCTCACAACAAAATTATTTCGTGCAGCGCCCTCTATACCAAAACTGAACTACCCTTTTATTAAGAATAGACAAATTAAGAGTTGTCACATAAGTGTAATACCGTATGTCCCCCCCAAAATTACAATCGGACTTTCTGCAACGATAACTTTAAAGATAGTAGATCAATCAAAATGCTATTTAGGGTATGAAACTATAACTTATTACCTACATATTGCAGAAAACCCTATTCGATTTGCTTCAGTGGTCATGGAGAATGGGGATCTTGGTATATCATGTCAGATGTCCCTTCCCTCCAGGTTTTGTATAGGAGACGTGTTGTCCATTATGTTCACGCCTTACAAATACGAAGTTGTTCATTGTGTTCTCTCACCAAAAAAAAGAGAAAGTGACTGCTTGTTTCCTTTCATGTTCAACTAACGAAATAAATAATGAATGAAATGAAGTAAAAGGGAATCATATTTCTGAGTTTTGAAAAAATTGGTAAGGTGTGAAAATGAATGAATAAAGAGAGAAATTAAATCATTAACTGATGGAAGACTTGATGTCAGCTCTTTCTCCTTTATGGCTTTCTCTTATCTTTTTTTCTGAGAGATCAATACATCTTTCAACAACAAAACCTCACACGAGTACACACCATTGATATAAGGGTATATATGCACAGAATTTGAATTAATTTGTTAGTTGCCCTGACAGTTGTGAGCAAAATATTTCCATTCATATGGGTGCCAAGAGCATCCAAGTGTCAAACTTGGAAGAAACGGACCCATGACATGATTTGCAAAGATCCCCATTCTCCATGACCACTAAGGCAAATCGAATAGGGTTTTCTGCAAGATGTAGGTAATAAGTTATAGTTTCATACCCTGAAATAGCATTCTGATTGATCTACTATCTTTAAAGTTATTGTTGCAGAAAGTCCGATTGTAATTTTTTTGGGACATACGGTATTTGCATCTATATATGACTTGAATTAGGTCTGATATTCAACAGTAATGCGGAGGCAAATATGAAAACTAATTCGCTTCATTGTATTTAACAAGGGATGCAATAATTGAAGGTATTATATCCCCTTTACTTAACCTGTTCCCTACTAGAATGTTAAATCCCTGTATATGTAATGCATTACCAATCAGGTTCTCTTAAATTATGTAGCGGGTTGATACTGTTGTATTCTTGGACTGAAGCTGCTGACACAATTTAACAATTAGAGATAATGATATTTTGTTCTATAGCGTCTCAGAACTGTTTTGTTTTTAAAACAAGACATGAATCAGGCTGTAAACGAAATAATTATGAATACTTGTAATCACTATGAAAAAAAAAATCATATGTTAAAAATTCCGCGTTGCTAAAATCAGAGTAAGGTAAGTTGAAATAAAAAAAATGAATGATTTAAATTACGATAAAAGTGCACATTAGAAATAGTAACACCTAAATCATTTATTTACTTGAGAGATTATATGAAATCAACGTTCTATTATCAAAAAGTTAAACAATATCTGCATATGGAAATCGACCGTCGTTTTCTGTATTAATCGGGGATATTTAAATCGCGGTTTTCATTTGAGAGAGCCAAAAAGTTAAACAAAATAAAAAAAAATTCAGACAACAAACTTATTATTCCATGAATATCTGTGCAAAATTTAACCGGAAATAAATTATAAGAAGAAATATCGAATATCCAGTTTTTTTTAAATTTTTATAACGGACTTCAATGGTATTAATCCCCTAAATGCCGTAGTATAGGGGCACCATGCAGTGGTGGGAGGTTCTTGCGTTGCAGCGGTTGGGCTATTGGGCTCAACATGCTCAACCACTCTATTTAAATATCCACTTTTCAAACCTGGGCTCATTTAAATTATCACGTTTTGAAGGCGATGTGAAGCGTCAAATACATAATAGATGAAACTCTTCGCTAGTATGCATGTATATTTATCCCCTAAATGCCGTGGTAGGGGAACCAGTGGTGGTAGGGGCACCAGTGGTGGTGGTGGGAGGTTCTGTTGGTGTGGCAGTTGGGGTATTGGGCTCTTGTGGTGGGGCGGGTGCGATTGGTTTGACTCCTGCATATATAGAGAGGGGGAGGGGGAACAGAGAACGAAAATGTAAGGTTAACATTGCATAATAGATACGTTATACTGTCGAGCAAAACATATATACTTCATTTTAGGGATCTATTATTCATTATCAATATCCAAAACATTTACTTAGAACACAAGCGATTCTCACACATTGTTTTCATATTATTATTATATTAGTATAATAGAAGTATGGAACAGGTTTGAGTTCTCTAAATTTCTCTTAAAGGGATAGTTGAATTTTGGTAGAGAGGGCGCTACACAAAATACATTTTTGTGAGATAATGAAAAACTGAGTGTTAAATTCGGAAGTGTATAGCATTTTAATGACAGAATAAACTTTATTTGATCAAAATCGGTTCAGAAATGGCTGAAATATCCATAAACATAACCATTTGTAATAATTGTGAGGCCCCACAATTATTGAATAATTTTGAACCAGCCGTTAATTTTGTTTATTAAATGCTTCCTCTTTTTGTCAAAAGAGGTTATTAAATAGTTGTTGATCACCATTTCAACAAAACATTACATGTACAATATTTTATTTTAAATGGTTGAAACCGATGAGTGTTTAGAGAGCGTCCTCTTGAGTTTTAACGGCTCTTTTTGAATGATAACAGGCTTTTTACTTAGTCAATTTTGATTTTGTATTCCTTTCAAGCACAAACTATTAGTTTGTAGTGTAACGGTGCAGGTTTTGGTTACTAAAATTAAGTTTGACTAAAACTTTACTTTCTTTACCAGAACTCAACTATCCCTTTAAGTTATACAAATAGAAATGTTTGGATTTAAAGGTCTCAATGACTATGTAGGAGACCTTAATCTGGTACAAATTTAGTGCCATGAGTAAGCTATAGCAAATATCACTTTGCAGGTTCGCCCCTTAATCGGTCATATGACATTCATTCACCAAGGAATGTTCATCACCCATTATAGACATATCAGATAACAGAAATATACACGCTACCAACCCTTCTTTAGTTTTGCACATGTCAACTAGACGGGAAGCCATTATAATTGCATCGATTATGTTTCAATTCGTTTCTATTTGCAAGAACTTGTTAGCTTCTATATTAGTACGCATATTTTTTTTTAAAACAAACAAAAGCATAACATTTTAGCAAAAATACAGTAGATGATTGTTCAAACATGTTCAGTAGCGGAATATAACAAAATTAATGGGGCGTTTTAACTAATTATGAATTGGCAACATGACAATCATTCAACAATTTGGCACATATGCTGCAGTATAGTTGGGTTACGAAACCTCATTCACGTTAAAAAAAATCGGTTGCCAAGTTATCAATCTATGTGTAGATCCTACAGCACATTTGTTTAGTGTCGTTGTAGTTCTACATTTATGTTGAACACGATACGTTCGATGACTCAGAGTTTTAAACATACATTGTCCCTCTTTCAGGGGCGCGGACCTTGTCTAGAATTTAGTCAAGTTGTTTATATATAGAATGAATTAAAACATAACGATATAAAAAAAGATAAGATTTATACTCTATTTGTACAATATTATAAGGTTATACGGTATGACATGCAAATGTATGTTGACATCTGTTTATCTGTATCCTGTGAAAGTGTACAAATTAAGTATTTGTAGATACAATTTAAAGATACATGATTAGGTTTATATTATGATTGTTTTATGAATTATTATATGCATTAATAGACAAATTATATAAATTACATGTTTAGTGTATCGAAATCAAAGAATCGAATTATAAAAATTCACTTTGTTTGGCAAATTTGAATTAAGTATTTCTTAGTACATGAAATGTATCATTAGTTTGGAAAATATTTTTAAAAAAAATCACTATGATCATAAACACTTACTCGAACAGATGTCGATCACTTTGGGACTCATGACATCACAGATCATTTCCATGGCCGCGCATGCGCTAGTGACTCGCTTGACGATAGCTCCCTCCGCGTAGCAAAGACTGCGGGCGTTTGCCATATCCAGATAGTCTTCGACCAAGTCGCCATCGTACCCGGGTGCCTTGATGCCCTCGGCGAAATCGTGAACGTGATCGATGACCTCGGGGTTGCACCTATAGCCTTCATCCACCTTCTTCTTCTCGAAACCCTGGCAGCTCTTCACCAGGTGGTTCGTGATAGAGAGTTCTACAATCATATGCAGCAATTATGAAAGTTTGAATTATTTAGATGTTATTAGATATGATTAAATCTCTCAAAAACTCTCCCCAAACCCTAAACATTATTTTAAAATTATACAAACTATCAACATAAAACTATCAAAACTCTCAGAAATGTTGAGCCCAAAATTTTGAGCACGATCAGCCAAGAAATAAGAAAACCTTGGCTC
>JBAMJV010007260.1:0-15000 GCA_037951105.1 Echinarachnius parma | reverse complement strand
AAAGAAGATAGGTAAGAGAGAGTCTGAGGGGGCAATTCTGTTTTGGAGTCTAAACAGAACTATTGTAAGAGAATGCATGTGGGTAAAGGTGAGTAGAGGTGACAAAACGCAAGATTTGGCCCCAAAACGAATAAGACATAAACACATTCATAAGACTAAGTATTACAGTGTTAAATGTAACAACAACAACAACAACACTACCAGTAAGATCAACAACAGCAACAACAACAACAATAACAACAACAACAACGACAACAACATGAGTTATCTTTCAGTTTTAAACATATGAATCAAGTATAACGCACCGCACTTTATTTCGCCCTTTTCATGCATTTCATTCAGTGAAAAAAAGGAAATAGCATTAACGCATTTTTTTGGCAATGACGGTGTGTTTGTTTAATCATTTAATTCGGGTACGCTGTTTTTAAGCAACATCCCTAGAGTTAATGGTTACTTGTTACAGTTTATCAAGACAAGTATCAAATGTAACAGACGACAGTTTCTTTCATTATTATGATATGAGTGTTCATTATAATGTTCATCCCATTGCGGGGGATTAGATACGCTAGCGTAGCAGGTGGGGGGGGGGGGGGGGGGGGGGGGGAGGGGGTGGTGCTTTTTCTTTGTTTGTCTGTAAGCAGGTAGTTTTAATTTTGGGGCTTTTAATTGTTGAAATTAAAAATCTTTCGTGGGTTCCACCCCCTGGACCCCCGTCAGAGGTCCTAAGACCAAACAAACTTACTGATAGATATCGTCATACTAAAGGGGGCATTTCAAAATAATCTAACCCTATTTTATCCTTCTCTTACCATAAGCCAAACAACACGGTAGAAGAGAAGTGTGGAAGCTCAAAGTAACTTTTGTGGAGTTAGACATTTTACAGGTGCACCTTTAATAAAAGATTTATTAATAAATACAAAACTCTGAATATAAACATTTATCGTTATAAAAGATGAATAAATCAAAACTATGTTAAAATATTTTAATTTATTTTTATAACAGATAAATAACCAATCAAAACATACATTTACGGTATTTTGCCTCTATAAAAGATGAATTAACGTTACATTAAACCAGATAAAATTTCAAGGAATACTAATGAGAGCATTCTAAATATTTTATATAACTTAAAGTGACACAGGTAAAGTGTCTAACTCCACGAAAAATACTTGGAGCTTCCTCGTTTCTCTTCTGCCGTGTTGTTTAGCTTATGGTAAGAGAAGAATAAAATAGAGTTCGGTTTTTTCAAATGTCCCTTTAGTATGAAGATAATTATCATTGAAAATCATTATTTCAAAAGCGTTAGCTAACGGATTTGATAAAAAGTACAATTGTCATCGCTGAACACGTCCTGCGCCAGCACGCGTGGGAAATTTTCCCGACCCACTGAACTTTGAGCCTAGCGTGCGCAAATTCCATGAATTCCGTACCGTCTGTAGCTGTATACACGGGTGCGGATATCGTCAAGATCAAACGGATGATTATTACTGCAACAAATCTACAACAGACCATCAGTATTTGGTGATAAAATATGAACTCAATATTCGTTTTTTCACTAGGTAAACAGTGTTCGTTTTCTTTCAAACTTTCACAAATCTTTCAATTATATTTTACAATGATATTGATATAGGATCGAAGTCTCAAATGTCAGTTTGTGCAATATCTGACACTTTACACGGATCACTTTAACGTCTCAGTATTGCAGTATTGTTAGTACATGTATTCGAACCAAATGAACGTTGATTACAAACATATCACACTGCAGAGGCGTGATGGTGATCATAAAATGAGTTACGTTGATTCACAGACATTTACGAACAGGTTAATACATGAGATAAACTAATAAAGTGAATAAATGCATGAATACTAACATACATCTAAATATTTACATCCCCCCCAAAAAAAATACAAAAAAATACAAAAAAAAAATACAAAAAAAAAAATAATAAATACTGGATACAAGGTCAGTATAACGGGACGTTCACACATTCAACGATGCAACACGGATCAACACGGATCAACACGGATCGACGCTCTGGGATCCTCTTTGTAATTTCGTTTTTATTTTCCGGTTTCGCCGAGTACATGGTGTATATATGCGTCGGACAGGCCTTCGGCGTCTTCATTGTACTGTGTAGGGCGTTTCCCAAAATACTGTCATTTTGCTTTAAACATGCGCAATTTTCCCCCCTGAGTACACGGATGAAAATCCATGTTATCCGTATTACTCCTGATAGGAACGTGTACTTCTTATAATGAGAGCATTTTAAATATTTTATATAACTTAACGTCTCAGTATTACAGTAATGTTAGTACATGTATTCGAACCAAATGAACGTGGATTATAAACATATCACACTGCAGAGGCGTGATGGTGATCACAAAATGAGTTGCGTTGATTCACAGACATTTATAATACATTAATACATGAGATAAACTAATAAAGTGAATAAATGCATGAATACTAACATACATCTACATATTTACATCCACCCCCCCCCCCCCAAAAAAAAAAAAGAAGACAAACAAAGACAAAAAATAAATAAATAAATACTGGATAATTACTGAGTCACAAGGTAAGTCTAAAGCCCTCTGCAGACAGAGCCGACTCGACCCGATCCGACTGGTTTCAATCAGGCTAGAGGTGGGCCCGGTCGGTCGGATCCGATTCATCGTGTTGAATCGGCCCCAACTGGCATCCGACTGTCTCTCGACTGGCAAAATGTGTGTCGCGAGGCACTGAAAACTGAGCCGATCCGAATGAAAACCAGTCAAATCGGGTCGAGTCGGCTCTGTCTGCAGAGGGCTTTAAGGGACGTTCACACATTCAACGATGCAACACGGATCAACACGGATCGACGCTCTGGGATCCCCCTTGTAATTTCGTTTTATTTTCCGGTTTCACCGTGTATAATGTGTCGGACAGGCCTCCGGCGTCTTCATTGTTCTGTGTGGGGCGTTTCCCAAAAATACTGTCATTTTGCTTTAAACATGCGCAATTTTCGCCCCTGAGTACACGGATGAAAATCCATGTTATCTGTATTACTTCTGATAGGAACGTGTACTTCTATGTAGCCACCGATCACCTCCGTATCTAGCCACCGATCACCTCCGTGTGAGTTTCCGTATCTAGCCACCGATCACCTCCGTGTGAGTGTCCGTATCTAGCCATCGATCACCTCCATGAGTGTCCGTATCTAGCCACCGATCACCTCCGTGAGTGTCCCTCTGTAGCCACCAATCACCTCGGTGAATGTCCGTATCTAGCCATCGATCACCTCCGTGAGTGTCCGTATCTAGCCACCGATCACCTCCATGAGTGTCCGTATCTAGCCACCGATCACCTGCGTGAGTGTCCGTATCTAGCCACCGATCACCTCCGTGTGAGTGTCCGTATCTAGCCACCGATCACCTCCGTGTGAGTGTCCGTATCTAGCCATCGATCACCTCCGTGAGTGTCCGTATCTAGCCATCGATCACCTCCGTGAGTGTCCGTATCTAGCCACCGATCACCTCCGTGAGTGTCCCTCTGTAGCCACCAATCACCTCCGTGAGTGTCCGTATCTAGCCACCGATCACCTCCGTGAGTGTCCGTATCTAGCCACCGATCACCTCCGTGAGTGTCCGTATCTAGCCACCGATCACCTCCGTGTGAGTGTCCGTATCTAGCCATCGATCACCTCCGTGAGTGTCCGTATCTAGCCACCGATCACCTCCGTGAGTGTCCGTATCTTGCCACCGATTACCTCCGTGTGAGTATCCGTATCTAGCCACCGATCACCTCCGTGTGAGTGTCCGTATCTAGCCACCGATCACCTCCATGAGTGTCCGTATCTAGCCACCGATCACCTTCGTGTGAGTGTCCGTATCTAGCCATCGATCACCTCCGTGAGTGTCCGTATCTAGCCACCGATCACCTCCGTGAGTGTCCGTATCTTGCCACCGATCACCTCCGTGTGAGTGTCCGTATCTAGCCACCGATCACCTCCGTGAGTGTCCGTATCTAGCCACCGATCACCTCCGTGAGTGTCCGTATCTTGCCACCGATCACCTCCGTGTGAGTGTCCGTATCTTGCCACCGATCACCTCCGTGTGAGTGTCCGTATCTAGCCACCGATCACCTCCGTGTGAGTGTCCGTATCTAGCCACCGATCACCTCCATGAGTGTCCGTATCTAGCCACCGATCACCTCCGTGAGTGTCCGTATCTTGCCACCGATCACCTCAATGAGTGTCCGTATCTAGCCACCGATCACCTCCGTGTGAGTGTCCGTATCTAGCCACCGATCACCTCCGTGTGAGTGTCCGTATCTAGCCATCGATCACCTACGTGAGTGTCCGTATCTAGCCACCGATCGATCACCTCCGTGAGTGTCCGTATCTTGCCACCGATCGATCACCTCAGTGAGTGTCCGTATCTTGCCACCGATCACCTCCGTGAGTGTCCGTATCTTGCCATCGATCACCTCCGTGAGTGTCCGTATCTAGCCACCGATCGATCACCTCCGTGAGTGTCCGTATCTAGCCACCGATCGATCACCTCCGTGAGTGACCGTATCTAGCCACCGATCACCTTCGTGAGTGTCCGTATCTAGCCATCGATCACCTCCGTGAGTGTCCGTATCTAGCCATCGATCACCTCCATGAGTGTCCGTATCTAGCCACCGATCACCTCCGTGAGTGTCCCTCTGTAGCCACCAATCACCTCGGTGAATGTCCGTATCTAGCCATCGATCACCTCCGTGAGTGTCCGTATCTAGCCATCGATCACCTCCGTGAGTGTCCGTATCTAGCCACCGATCACCTCCGTGAGTGTCCCTCTGTAGCCACCAATCACCTCCGTGAGTGTCCGTATCTAGCCACCGATCACCTCCGTGAGTGTCCGTATCTAGCCACCGATCACCTCCGTGAGTGTCCGTATCTAGCCACCGATCACCTCCGTGTGAGTGTCCGTATCTAGCCATCGATCACCTCCGTGAGTGTCCGTATCTAACCACCGATCACCTCCGTGAGTGTCCGTATCTAGCCACCGATCACCTCCGTGAGTGTCCGTATCTTGCCACCGATTACCTCCGTGTGAGTATCCGTATCTAGCCACCGATCACCTCCGTGTGAGTGTCCGTATCTAGCCACCGATCACCTCCATGAGTGTCCGTATCTAGCCACCGATCACCTTCGTGTGAGTGTCCGTATCTAGCCATCGATCACCTCCGTGAGTGTCCGTATCTAGCCACCGATCACCTCCGTGAGTGTCCGTATCTTGCCACCGATCACCTCCGTGTGAGTGTCCGTATCTAGCCACCGATCACCTCCGTGAGTGTCCGTATCTAGCCACCGATCACCTCCGTGAGTGTCCGTATCTTGCCACCGATCACCTCCGTGTGAGTGTCCGTATCTTGCCACCGATCACCTCCGTGTGAGTGTCCGTATCTAGCCACCGATCACCTCCGTGTGAGTGTCCGTATCTAGCCACCGATCACCTCCATGAGTGTCCGTATCTAGCCACCGATCACCTCCGTGAGTGTCCGTATCTTGCCACCGATCACCTCCATGAGTGTCCGTATCTAGCCACCGATCACCTCCGTGTGAGTGTCCGTATCTAGCCACCGATCACCTCCGTGTGAGTGTCCGTATCTAGCCATCGATCACCTACGTGAGTGTCCGTATCTAGCCACCGATCGATCACCTCCGTGAGTGTCCGTATCTTGCCACCGATCGATCACCTCAGTGAGTGTCCGTATCTTGCCACCGATCACCTCCGTGAGTGTCCGTATCTTGCCATCGATCACCTCCGTGAGTGTCCGTATCTAGCCACCGATCGATCACCTCCGTGAGTGTCCGTATCTAGCCACCGATCGATCACCTCCGTGAGTGTCCGTATCTAGCCACCGATCACCTTCGTGAGTGTCCGTATCTAGCCATCGATCACCTCCGTGAGTGTCCGTATCTAGCCACCGATCGATCACCTCCGTGAGTGTCCGTATCTAGCCACCGATCGATCACCTCCGTGAGTGTCCGTATCTAGCCATCGATCATCTCCGTGAGATAGCCACCGAGACAGGTTGTGACAGGTATTCACAATGCCGGTGCGCCAGAGTTCCACTCCGGAGGCTTGTCCGGCGTGTAAGGAAACAACATGAAATTACAAGAAGGAGCATGGAGCGACGAACTGTGTTGAACCGTCATGTCCGTGTTAAGATTTATAGATGTGTCAACGAAAACGCGGTGTCGCGCCGGAACAAGACAGGTCAAGATCCGTGTTTGATAATTGGATGTGTGAAAGCCCCTTGAATGATGTCCATAGTTTTTAGGCGGTTTCATTTTCACTTTGTTCATCGCCTCGTGTGAGTTTCGATAAGGAAATTTGTTTTAACTTCGTATCACTCTCAACATGCCAAACAACGGTGCATGCTTCTCCGTAACACCTGTAATGATTTCCCGTATGGCCTTGCGGAACTTCGGGTAGCGAGCCGCATAGATAAATGGGTTGGCAGTTGAGTTTGCGTATGTCGCAAGGAAAAGGCTCCACTGCAGAGACGATTGCGGGTAATCGGCGGGCAAGAGCCCGAGAGCGTAGCATATCCAGGCAACGGAGGACGGTGTCAAAGACAGGATAAAGACGATTATCAGAATCAGCAGCATCTTGATGACGCGATTTCTGGCCACGGTGTGCTTCGTCTCGACGTTTCGTTCCAGCGCTTTCCGGATCAGCTTCCCCTGGCGATGGAGAGACACGGCCGTCAGAACCTGGGTGACGACCATCGTAACGACGGGAATCACGAGCCTGATGGCGAAGTTCACCGATTGCAAGATCAGGACACCGGTTAGAGGAAAGCCCGCGTAACAAGTGTAGACGGCCGGACGGAAGAGGAAGAAGTATCCACAGTGAGCGAAGGAACATAGCCCGAGAACCGTCAGGTATGTGTAGACGCGGCGTTTGGTGAAGATCCGTTTGAAGCGGAAGGGGTAAGTGATGGCCACAAGGCGCTCGATGGACATCCCCACCAGGATGTAGGTGGAGGCGACGACGCACACCCACCGGTAGTAGTAGCCGAACATGACGACGCAGTAGACCTTCCCCAGAGGTGTGGCAGGGATCTGGGAGGCCCGCGGAAGAGGGATGGAGAATAGCGATGTCAGGAGATCGGCGAACGCCAGAGCGACGATGAAGATGTCGGTGGAGTGGGTGGTGGATCCTCGTCGGATCATGGCTACGATCACCAGGAGATTCGCCAAGACTCCGACCACCGCGAATATTAGCTGCAAAATGGACCGCCAGGTCCAGGTAAAGCGCCATTTCCAAGTCAGAACATCTGGAATGAAACACATAAACAAACAAAAAGAAAGAAACATGGTCAAGGCACTATAAAGACGAAGAAAAAGATGATTGATTTATAATTTGTTTTCGTAATTTTAAACTCAATTTTACTTAATCTGAAGAATGAACCACAAGGACAAGGTTATCTCAATTTTATCATATTGTATATCTACACTTTGTAGTAAGTATTGTTTGTTTGTATAGATTTTTACACCTTTGATTGTTTCTATGTCACAATTTGTATGTGCTGTTTGTGAAAGGCAAATTTTTAATGGAAATACCCACATATGTCCTGTTTGTGATGTGAATTATGAACCAGTTTATTCTTTGCAGTATGATAATATTTCAAATACTTCATACTATTCCCCTTCCGATTATAATGATATTTTTAAAGAAGTTCATGTCTCCGGTGATAACTCACTATCTGTCATTTATTTTAATTGTAGGAGCTTAAAAAAGAATATTGATCATCTAGAATGTGTTTTGTCAGAATTCACATGTCCATTTTCTGTTATAGCAATGTCCGAAACTTGGCTCAATGATGACGAATATGTTCTTATGAAAGGTTATAATTTTGTGGGCCAGGGTAGATGTGAAAGACGTGGGGGAGGAGTCGGTTTTTTTTGTGAATGACAAATTGAAGTTTAGAAGACGTCCAGATCTTGATATTTTTAATGATTTTATTGAGGTCATATTTATTGAAGTAAATCATAAACACTCTAGCTCAATTCTTGCCATTATATACAGACCACCATCCCAGTCTGTCGTTGATTTCTTACATGCTCTTGAACAACCGTTGCATCAAATAACTAATGAAGGAAAATAATGTATATTGATTGGTGATTATAATTTAGACTTATTAAAAACAACCGTTTGCAATAATGTCGATAAATTTATTGATCTTTTGAAAACTTATTCTTTTACTCCTTTGATTTTAAAACCTACTAGGATAACTAGCCACTCAATCACTCTCATAGATAATTTTTTTATAAATAGACCTGAAAATAATATTGATTCAGGAATTCTTCTTACTGATGTAAGTGACCATTTATCTATTTTTTGTCACTTAAAGTCTGATCTGGATACTCATTATAGTAGTACTATATATAAACGTAAAATAAATGACGAAAATATAAGAACATTTTGTACCAAAGTACAGTTGATTGAGTGGGATATAATCCTATACTCATTGAATGTTAATGAAAGATTTGATGCTTTTCTGAAACAATTGACTGATGTTTATAATGAGTGTTTTCCACTTGAAGAAGTTCGAATAAAGCAAAATCATAGTAAACCCTGGTTTAATGATAAACTTAAGAAAATGTGTAAGAAAAAAAGTATTTTGTATAGAAAATTTGTTAAAAACCCATCACTGTATCGGAAAAATGTATACACTTCTTATAGGAACAAAGTTACAAATGAAATTCGACAATGTAAACGTGATTATTATTGTTCAAAATTTAAACGAGTTAGAAACAATATGAAAGCAACATGGAAAACTATTAATGACATTTTGATGAACTCTAAGAGTAAAGTGCAATATGATTTTATTGAATGTAATGGTGAGCCTGTACATGATAATCAAAGTATAGTTGATGCATTCAATGACTTTTTTAGTACAATTGGTGTGGACACTGTAAAAGACATACCCGATGCCACTGTTGACTATATGCAGTTTCTGCCAAATAATGATTATTCTCAGTCTATGTTTATGAAACCCATTGAATTATATGAAATATTTGAAATTGTTAAAAACCTTGAATCTAACAAAAGCCCTGGTTATGATGATATTAGTATAAGTGTCTTAAAAAAATCTATATTCACGTTTGTACAACCTTTGTGTAATATATTCAATATGTCCTTAGAAAATGGTATTTTTCCAAATGCACTGAAAAAGGCAAAGGTCATACCAATTTTTAAGAAGGGTCATAAACATATTTTATCAAACTATAGACCTATATCTATTTTATCTACATTCTCAAAAATCTTTGAAAAATTGGTCTATAATCGATTAATGTCTTTTTTAAATGATAAAAATATTTTGTATCACAAACAATATGGATTTCGAAAAAAATATAGCACATATATGGCCCTTTTAGACTTTACTAATACAATTGCTAAAGCATTTGAAAAGAAACAAGTACTTATAGGCCTATTTTTAGATTTGACAAAGGCTTTTGACTGTATAAATCACGACATATTGATTTAAAAAATGCAATTTTATGGCGTGCGTGGAAACGTTTTAAAATGGTTTTATAGCTATTTAGACAATAGGGTGCAATATGTGTCTGTAAACAATATATCTTCTGCAATTAAACATATTCCTGTGGGTATTCCTCAGGGATCGGTCTTGGGACCACTGTTGTTTTTATTATATGTTAATGATATTCAATTTGCAAGTAACATTTTAAACTCAATTATTTTTGCAGATGACACAAACTTGTTTGCATCAGGTGATAATATAGATGTGTTATGTACTACAGTAAATGAGGAGCTTAAGAACATTGATGCATGGTTTGTAGCAAACAAACTGAAATTGAATATTAATAAAACATGTTGGATGCTATTTCAACCAAAAAATAAGAATATTGATACTTCTCTCATTGAAATATGTATTGATCAACACGTCATATCCTTTGTGCATTCTGTTAAATTTTTAGGTGTGATTATTGATGAGAAATTAAATTGGAAAGAACATATTGATCATGTATCATGTAAAATAGCAAAGGCTGTAGGAGCAATCAATAGAATAAAAACCATTGTCCCTTACAATGTTCTCGTTAGTTTGTATAATACTATGATTTTGCCCCACATTAGTTACTGCAATATTGTTTGGGGAAACTGTGCAAAAACTCATTTAAATAGGATTCTGGTGCTCCAGAAACGTGCAATTAGAATTATTTTTAATTTACAGCCTTTATCACACACTGCTCCCTATTTTCGAAAAATGAATTGTTTAACAATATTTAATATACATAAACAACAGATAGCTATTTTTATGTTTTCTTATTGTCACAATTACTTACCAAAATTCTTAGATGACTGCTTTATAGTAAATAGAAGTATTATTAAATATGACACTCGACAATCTAATAACTTGTATATGCCAAATTTTATTTATGAATTTTCACGGTCAACTATTACTTATGCTGGACCTAAAATTTGGAATGAATTATCAAATGAAGTAAAACAATGCCCATCACTTGCAACTTTTAAACGGAAATGTAAAGAATATTTGTTAAACTCGCAGAATTTCTAAGGATATGAATTTAGTGTCTCTATTGCCTTATGTGTTTTTTGTTTTTGTTTTTGTTTTCATTGTTGTAGTATAGCCATGTCCTGTATTTGTTTTGTTTTGTTTGATATATTGAAGCATATTTATTGAAATGTATTATTTCTGGAAAAAAACCTTTGATAGGTCTATGGCCTTTGTTTTTTCCCCCACATTTTGAATCTCGTAAACTGCTTCCTCTTCTTTTTATTGATGTTTTTCTTAAATGTATATATTTTTATTGTATACATGTATTTTACTCTGTATTCTGTATTTACATTGTTTTTACTCAGATGTGGAAAAATAAACTTGAAACTTGAATTGGTTATTAAGCTTCGTTTCCGAGTTGTTTCTTGCTGATAGTGCAATGTGTTTAAAGTACAACATCATACATTTTTTGTCTATGATTTGAGATATATATGAGAATATTCGATTGGAGCCGCTGAAATACAAAGAAAATAATAACACCTTGGGCCCGTTGCAGAAAGAGTTGCAGTCGACTTTAAAGTTGCAATCAATTGCAAGTCAGATCATGTGACTAAATATGGGAATCTGATTGGATCAAATGTGGATTATTTCTGACCTGCAATGAATTGCAACTTTACAATCAATGACAACTCTTTCTGCTAGGGGCCCCTGATCTGATTGTACTAATCATAACGTTACAATTGTAAACACTATGCATTCATAATAACGAGCGAAGCATTATTTGGAAGTTTGTTTTCGTGTTATACAATTATATGGTCGACTTTCTTTCAAATGATATTTTTTGTCTTCATTTTGGAACGAAGTATTTCGTATTACAATTAGAAAATGTATGGTTCTAGACAATTTGTAAATAGATCTAGGCTATAATTGAAATAATGTATCAAGGAGAAATCAGACGAGAATTCTATTTTGTGAAATTAGAACACAGTTATTTTATTATGAAATGAATGGTTTTTTTTTCAAAATATCGTATACATTTCCAGGTAAATATTAATCGATTTCTTCCAAATGTTTTATTTCATTTGAATTTCTAGCAAGACTTTATTCAAATCGCAAATACCAACCTGCATATCCTGTATCGTTGTCCGAACCACTGGTCTCAGTACTAATCAACGTCACCCAATCCGTTATCGTCCAAGTTGAGTCGACATTGATGGTAGCTGTTACGATGTCGACATTGGTTTGGGTGATGAATTTGGGATTTACGTCGAAGGCCACGTCCGTGGAGCCATTCGGATCGGACGTCATCTCAGTCTCTGCTTGTCCACTCGGTAGTGTGCTGTCGTCTGTGTCGATTATGACGTCAAATTCGATGTCGGTGATGTCGTCCGTAGACGTCATCGAACGAGATGTAGCATTTTCAAACTGTGCACCTGAGATTGTGCTGCCTTGTGGCTCTATCGGTGTATCCATGGTCGGATGTTCGACGTCCCTTGTGCTGTTGACGATGTCGACAAGGCTTATCGAACGGGTCGTCACAATCTCGGTAGATTCACTTGTGAATGAACTGCGTTGTGGCGCCATTGTCGCGTCACTGGTCGTGGTCGTTGTCGGATGACCAGTCGAGGTCACAGCAATCATGCCGGCTATGACGATGGTAACTCTAACCGAAGCACCGATTCTCTTACTGCTCCTCATCTTTATTTCTATAATAATGAAAATAATAATCGTAATACTAATGATAACAATGATGATGACAGAAATTAAATGAAATTGATAAGTATGCACAATGTTGAATATGATAGCAATAGTTGTATGTAATAATGATAATGATAACTATAATGATAATAATACTTATCATTAATATCACCTCTACTACTACTACTACTACTACTACTGCTACTACTACTACAAAAATAATCATAATAAGACGAAGATGAAATAAATACAATTTAAGCTCTTATTTTGCCCCATCCACCAAGTATTCCATAACAAGGCGAATAACACGTTCTGTGTAATACCCAATTAGCTATAACAAAGGCGCCCTAATATGGCGTATCAATAATTTGAAGGAATTAAAGGGGTAGTTCAGTTTTGGTATAGAGGGAGCTGAACAAAATATTTTTTTGTGAGAAAACTGCGTGTAAATTTGAAAGAGCATACAATTTTAATGACTTCATTTTATCAAAATTGGTTCAGAAAGGGCTGGAATATCAATACATATATCCAATTGGAATAAATCTTTTTGAAAAATTAAGAAAATGCTTACACTTTTTTTTAAAATTTCAAAAGAGGTTTTTAAATAGTTGTTGATGATCTCTCTATTTAATCATTATTTTTTTACTTGTCAGTGAAATGTCGTTTGTAATTTCTATACCTTTCGAGCATGGTGGAGTTGTAACTACTAGTATTATTTTGTAATGTTATTGTGCAGGTTTTGGTTACTAAAGCTCAGCCTTGCCAAAACTGTACTACCCCTTAAATATTTGCCTATCACCTATTTTAAGTTGAGAGTAGCAATGTCACAAAATTTACATTCTGAGACATTGATCGGTTCCCAAAGTCTAGTGTCCATCTGATCGTGCGACAACATCCCACTAAATTGCATAATTTATTTTGGTATAATACAAAATAATAACATCATATCATATAAAAGAAAACTTGACCCTGGATTAATTCGTTTGATAAAGAATAAAAATAATGTGGTCAAAAGGGGTATTCTAATTACCTTGGTTGTGATTTGTTAAACCTATTTTTTAAAAACATCCTTACTTACTTACTTATTATTTTTTAAATGACGCATGAAAACAACAACAACAACAACAAAAACAACCAAATTCCCTCTCTACTATTCATTTTTTGATTTAAATAAAGCTAAATTATGTCATGGTCGATAATCCCTCTCAACTCCCAGGGGAGCATACTAGTCACGCACGACCATGCCGGCACACATCTGTATGCAAATATTCACACACCCATGCAGGTATACTCCTATTTTGATAATGTTCTGGCATTTCAGGGAAAGAGAAATCAATCGATTTCCCGACTATTATAGTGGACAAACCCCCAGCGGCATTGTTGGGTTTTGAACTCGGGACCCCTTGATTGGAGATCAGGGGGGTGTTAAAAAAGATATCAATAAGTTGAACTTCAATTGTTTTGTTAAATGTATGCATTATTTGTTAAACACATCATTTAATTTTGTTTATGTTCTACATTATTATTATTATATTGATATATTTGATGTAAACTTCAAATAAAAGTCTCAAATATTAACAATTTTTGCTCTTGAATATAATTCCAATGCTACAAATGGCTTTACAAAATTTTTAAATCCAACCTAAATTCAAGTTGAACTTAAAATTTGTGAAACACCCCAGGCGTGCATCCAATCGTGCCACAAGTGAAATATGAGTTAGCATCAAGAAAATTAAAGATACATTGATACAATGAGAAGACGTCGTATTGCTTCGAACAAAATACAGTAGTACCAAGGATATGGGAGTTTGGTAGTACATAATTTGTTGTAAACAACCTTAAGTAGATATCGTGTGCCTAAAACATGTCACATAAAACAAAAATAGATAAAGGTAAGACTTACCGCAATAATTGTGACTTCGGCACAGATTTTGTTGAAACGATTATTCAAATATTTAAAGATTTGCCTTAATCATTTTTCTCGATACGAGTTCTGGTGCGAACCACCATGAACGAGTCGTCATCTGTGAGTGTCAAGTTTATGAGTGACGTGAGCAATAAGATGCGCTCTCACAACATCCGTAGGCAGGGAAACTCCTCCTCAATTAGAGACACATAAGATAAGAGTAAAGTGGTAATACAAGGAATACGGGACAAGGGGAGTGTGGGGTGGAGGGGGGGGGGGGGCAGCTACCCCTTTCGGTGAATTTTGCCTCCTCACTTCATGGCCCTGGGAAGCGGGGGTGCGGGGGGTGCTGTAGCACCCCCGGAAATTTTTCAGGTTGTATGTTATAATGTATATCATTATGCTTCGTTTACGAAATTGTCACACAGCCGACAGCCACAAATGACGCTCTTTCTGGCTTGTCAGAACAATTTGAAGTAAAAGGGCACCCCAAATAGAGATCCATCAAAGCAAGGGTAAGATAATGTTGAGAACCTTTTGCCCCCATCTTGAAAATGATCCTTCTACATCAAGCGCATCATTTACAGATCCACCTAACCATACAAAAATACGCCAGAAACAACAGTTTCACTAACACATGGGATCAACAGCGTGTGTTTTAGTGTGTCCACGGGCGTATGATCTAGGGGGATACCCGGGGGGGGGGGGGGGGGGTACTCACGTATAATGGGTATACGGGGATGTGCCGCTGGGAAGGATGACTTTTTCAAGAAAGATCCTTAGACATGGGTCCCATTTTCATTTAAAAAAACCTTAGACATTGGTGCCTTTTTTCATTTATTCCTTTTCCGTCTTTTCTCCCTCATTTTCTCCGGGATTT